>JAMKCH010001543.1:0-39971 GCA_023653785.1 Ophioderma brevispina
CAGCAATAGCGAATGACATTTATGATCTAGCGCCAGTGGCGTGGCCAGAGGGTCTTTTGAGTGGGGAGGGGCCGAACATCCACCTACTCAATTCAACCTACCTTTGTGTCTTTTACAAAATGTTATTATTGTTATCAGCTATGCCTACTGTTAATTCATACATAATATTATACCCTCATATAAAACAGCTAACAAAATAATTCAGCCGAAATGGATAGTTTCCCAAAATGGCAAGAGGCGCCCCCCCCCCCTTTGGGCACGCGACTATGTAGCGCAATGCCTTTATTACTTCGCTTTAGTCGGACTTGCTACATTTGTTGGCTATAGATATTTACCTTAAAGTTTACAAGTCTAAATAACAGATACGAGCATTGACCCAATCATCTACATTCTTTCAAAGTATTCAATTTTGGGCAGCACGGGAGAGGTACAAAGTTTAAACTGATATTTTAAAGAGCTCTATGGATTTTTTTTTTCTGTTACGCTAACCATTTTGTTCCATTGTTGCCACTTCCACTTAACCCTGGCAAGTTAAAGAGCCTCACCTATACAAGCGTGAAATAGAGAAAAATGATAGATTGTGAAAGAAAGAAATGCTAGTTTCAGTTGCAGGTGGTGTTTTGAGATAATGGCATTCTTTCTTGGCCGAGGCGGAGACTAGACCCTTTTGATATAAAATCGTTACTGTGTATATACGCTATATTCGCTTGGATCAAGCAAAAGAATTATTTCGAAATTCTATAATAATGGGACAGGTAAATCATCCCCGTTTGAGTGAGGCCGCGTACCTCCCTCCGCGCGAAAGGCGGAAACCATATTCGGTTTTCATGACACATTCTCTTGAATCCAATTAAAATTGAAAACTGGTACGCAATGTTCCCGGAACCACCGGAGGTGGCGTAGCTCACGACTAGGGCATTGGCGGAACTCCTCAAATACTTTCGTGTTAGAAAAAATACCAGGTAGGGGTAACGACTTAAAACGCCCCAGATATCTAGGATGTAGCCAACATTTTGAACTTGTATCGCATGGAACGCCTCGAATGGTTTCAACAGGGTTGAGAAGGCTGAAAAACATATGAAACAGCATACATCTGCACCAAAATATGGAATGTTATGATTACTTTCAATGCCCCGTGACGTCACGATAAGCATGAGAGGGGGGTAGGATGGGCATCGGGGGGGGGAGGGAGGAACGGAATGATCACATGATTAGCCGTTCGGAGCATGCGAATGCTCGGGAAACGTAATCCAAACAACTTTTCTCTTTAAATTATTACCAAATTTGACGATTTTAAAGTTAATGGTTTTAGACGATACAATCGAAGCATTATTCGCACTAAGCAAGTGTAACATTTAGAATTCTTGGCGTTGTTTTAAGTAGTAAGGTTTACTCAGGCTAAGCCATTGTATTTCAACACTAATAACAAAATCCGCTTTAGGCACTAATGGTATTCAAAGTACTCATTAGATTTTTTTCATTTTTTCTCGAAAAATACGTGTTATAGGCCGGATCGGACCGTATCCATGATACACTCGTACAAGACGAAACGTATTGTGAATACCGTACCAAAGGGGGTGGTGAAAGCTGTGCACGATTACACTAAGCCAACATATTATCATGATGACGGTATGATGAAAAAAAACACAAAACATCCGATACATCCGTAGGGTAATGCATCCTCTCACCACCAGACTCCTTCATCAACAACAACCCAGTGCTCTTGAAGTATTTGAAATTAATTATTAATGAGATATCCATGCATTTATGGCCACATCCTTGTCTATACCCCTCATGACCACCAGGCAAAGGGGGGGGGTGCGCCACAACATGTCTATAAATGTACAGCTGGCCCCCTTCATCTCTTCGCCCCTCGTAGAGATTGGAGTTAAGCAGCCAGTCTCCAAAAAAGAATTGATAAGAAGCAGCAATGCTCAAGGACAACAACAAAAACTAAGGCGTTTGAAGAAAGATACAGGCGCCAAAAACATATAAGCCCTGAGAGATGGGAACAAGGTGTGCAGTGGCTCAGCTAATTGAAAAAGGGATTTCCCTTAAAATCGTCGCTTTACCACAACAAAGTAGGAAACTAAGCTCAAATCCAAAAAAGGAAAAGTAGCGTAAGGAAGGAAGAGCAGGCACCAATTTCGAGACAAAATCCACACAAATACGCAAAAAGGTGTACTGAATGAGAAACAAAACAGATCTCCATTTCTTCAACAAAACAGCTGCAGCTGCAGAGAAGTTTTTCAAAAAGTCAAAAAGTGAAGAATGCGTATTCTACAATACCAACCCTCTAAAGGGCATAAACAGCTATCTTCAGAAAAGACGAAAACGCGACATTGATAAGGTGGTACCAACTCGCATCCCATACCAGTGTGGAAAAACCCTAGAACAACGCGGCTACTACATGAAGTTATTTGCAATTATGAGAAACAGCCGCAAATACCTTGAACCAGAGAACGGGAGAACGGGAGAAACCATCCGTATATTCAAAGAGAAACCCTAGTGATACCCTGCTTCAGGCCCATCCCACTGAAGAATTTTAGTGGTACTCGGGAAATGGGTATTCTCGCTCAAAGAACCATCACTTCCCGTGCGACAACTATGTCGACCAATCCATTCATAAGGTTTTCATGGAGAAAATTTCAGGATGTATTGAAACCAGAATCACTAACTGAAATACTCTAAGTATGACCAAAAAGATGGTAACCATTGTGACAACATGGTTGGACCTGCAAAATGCATATACGGTACTGTGCCACACACCTTGTACAGTTTGCTCTAGAGTGGTGTCATGTTTCCCCGACCACATTAGGAAAAAACCTTTTAAATTCGATGATGAGCTGTATCATATCAACTGAATGGACAACTGACTGGATTACAGTGCATGATAGGAGTCTTCCAAGGGGGCTGCCCAATCTCCTGCATCCTGTTTCTGACCGTCTTCAAACTGTGGTCTTGAATCTCTTACCAGTCCAAACACCTCGGGTACTGCATTGGTGGATCTACATCTTATCATCTGCCAGATCATGCGCAGATTACCTGACCCTCGTAGCTAGAGCCTAAAGGATGCCACAGAACTTTACATACAGTGAACACTTCCTCATGTGGACACGGACCATAAAAGCCAAAACGAAGCAATGCAAGTCTCATGCCATAAAGAGGTTTGTCCCCAACGCATAACAAAAACGGATAAGGACAAACAACGCAATAAGTTGGCCATACGATACCTGGCCATATGAAATAGACGGACAGCAGATTGCGTATCTCCACAGGCAACCCATACGGTTCCTCATGAAGCTGATCTTATACGAACCGAAGGACAATAACATCGATACATGGTAAGCACAAAGCTAACATAAATCAATTCAAGTTAACTGGTGGGCTTATGAAGTTATGGATATACAATAATGCTAACGTGGGAGTTCACCATCTATAACTTCCCCATTTCCTACATCAAGTGGGAATCTACTTGCACCAAATACCTGAAGCATTGGGCAGGTAAAGCATATGCACCACCACCACCACGCTCGTACAGGACGGAAACACTATGGCCATGCACCTGAAAAGACTAACCACGTCAGTCAAATGTATGCAGTAACTACGTACCATCTAAACAAAGGTCTCCCTAAAGATGAAGGACACAGACCTTTGCCGAAAAGGGCATGAAGTAAAACAGCGAAAGCCAGATGGAATGTTATAAAAGAATTAGAACAGAGAGAACGCATACTACTCGGAATGAAAAAGATAGAGGTCATACTGACCGAGCCGGTCTTGGGTAGCAAAAATCCCAAAACCAAAGACATGAGTCACGAACAAAGGAAATGCCTCACCGGAACTAATAAAAGATGTAGATGAGAAAGCATGTTTTATTCTACCTTTACGATGTGCGAAACAAGGCAATGGTTGAATTGGGAGTCTGTCATGCAGAGGCGATACCTCCTGGAGAAACTTTGTACATTTGGACGCCAGATCTGCTGTCTTTCCACATCAACCAATTCATTATCAACTTCCATCCCCTGGCAATCTGACCTGTGGGGAAAGACTAATCTTGGACTCTGCCAATTATGGCATCATCGGCCATTGTACACTGTTCCAATCTTCAATTGTTGTAGCTACTCAATACAAGCGGAAGATACAACTGACCAAAACACTGAAAGCATCTATACAGGTTCTGCCCACCGTTACTTCGTAGAGCCAATCAGAAAAAATCACACTTGAGTATTTGCAACGCCATGCTCTAAATCGCCTTTCCACCGCTGTGGTACAACCTATCGAACATTCTTACCAATGAGCTAAGACAGAGCCACCACATTTTCTGGAAGAAGGCCAATGACTGTAAATCCTGATGAATAGAGCACAAAAAAAGTGTTCCCTCCAGAAATCAATGATACAGCTTAGACCAGATGATCACATCTTTTCTACAAAAACGAAGACAGTGATCATCATATAGAGCTGACGGTCCCAATGGAGGAGAACCTGTCCCCATTGCATATCAAGAAAAAGTGCAAATACCAAGTTCTAGTGGCTGACTGTGAAAACAGAGGATGGTCAACATACTATATACTTTCCAATATAAGTAGGGAGCAGAGGTTTCTGCAATAACATCAGGACACATGACTGGCATCCTTGGGCATATCCAAAAGGAATATGAATGTATACACCGATACACACCAAATTGCACTCAAAGCTGAGCTATGTCCATCTGGCTCAGTATCATTCAAAGGCATTCACACAGTGAGCACATGCAACCTCAGCAATATGCTCTGAGGGAGTGGAATGTTTTGAGCGCTCACAAATCCAGGTTTTAACCCTCCAAAGTCTGGTGCCTAAGGACCTCAGAACACACTAACCTAAACAAAGAGATACTGCATAGAGTGAAATTTCCCACTAGTCCCCGCACAGAGGAGTCTATCAGGAGTGCTTAGCTGAAAACGGATAAAATGTGACCTGAGGTGACAGCACTGGTGTTCTAAGCTATTCCTCAGCATGTGGAGCTAAGCAGAACTATGATTTCCTAAATTTGAGTTATTTGTAGAGCAAGCAAAATGAGGTTAGGTCCAGTTAAAGAGTCCTCGCACATTGGGAAAATCGCAGTATCGGTCGCGCCATCGAAACGATAACTATCAATTGGGAGAAAAAAAACAACAAAAACCGGGGATGTGCATTAATGATTGAGCAAGCTCTACTCATATGCTACATCATTACAAGCCAATGAGTGTGAATAAATTTAAGATATATTATGGTTCCTCACATCAACTGTTCACTGTTGTCTTTGGATGCTACGAGTATACAAACTAACTGCTTGAATGGTGACGTATATTAATAGTAAGTTAGGTCCAAGGGAACAAAAAACAAACGTTTGTTCTCATAAAGACCGTGCGCCTTTGGATTAAAATAATTGGTCTTTTTTTATATTATCTTTTTTTAGGGTTTTAATCGATTTTTTTTAAATTTTCAGAAAATATTTTAGAAAAAAATTTGGCCCACTTCGATCCACTCTTTATTTTTAAAATTTGTGACTGACAGTGACATTTCCAGCAAAAGCAAAATATCCTTTACACATTTGTATTCAATGATTATTTCAAAAAGAAAAGAAAATCTGGTTTCTTCTTTTCAAGGATACAAATTGGCACTTAATTAGTTGTCGAACATTTATGTTTTTATGGAAAAAAATACCCAACATAGTAAACTTGTATGATATCCTGCATTGCCGTGCACATCAGAAAACACTAGATCTTCTTCTCATTTTAACACATTGGCGAGCATGATGAATTTTCAAAAAAATATCGGTTAAAAATGGGGTGCACTTTTCTTGAAATGTCCTCGTGTTCTTTACAGATTCCAGTTCTTAAAAAGGACTTAAATGCAGGAACTTTTGATGCTAAGACAAAAAATTGAGTCGCAACTTTTATTTCTAACAATGTCATTAAGCGTTTGACTTTCTTTTTTGAAAATATCTTGCGAAGTTGCGACAGACATATTTCCATTAAAATAAATCCTTTCGGTCGGGTCATTTTTTTTAAATTTAACTCACTTTTGTAACACATCCTTACATCCTATATACCGTATATGTCCATATATTTCATAAGATGTTTAATGTTAATGGCTTTTGGAACAAATTGATACGGGTGTTGCTTATTTTCCCCAATGTTTTATGTATGTGCAAGTAATATAAAGAATAACACTTTATTCATCAGTTACTATAATATCCCCGAATTGACGGAGGTGAGGCCGAATTGACCAATATTTACTGAGTCCGAATGTACGTGTTTTTCCATTGGGACCGAATTGACGTGGGACCGAATTGACCATCGTGAGACCGAATTGACTGAGACCGAATTGGCATGGGACCAAACAGACTGGGACCGAACTGGTTTTGGGACCGAATCAACCTGCAAGAAAAAACGAATTCTTCTTATATTTATTAGAATCCCGAATTGCCTATATCATCACAATGGCAGAAAAGCCGAGGGAAAGGAAGAAGCAAGGCTCCGCAGGAAGCCGCTGCGTTGTTGGAGGCTGTAGTAACACCAGTCACGAGGGGATTCGCGAGGGGTGTATCCAAGGGGGTGAAACGCATTCAAAACCAGTCGTCCGTGCTGGGCGCTGACATTTTGAATATTGCACGGAATAATTATCAGTTTGGGTGCTTGTATACACACATAATGTCAATTCGATACAAACAATCGCCAAAATATCAGTTGTTGGATGTTGGGTGCTATTGGGTGGTTAAATTTTGTCTACCCATGGCCACACATACGAATGAAATGACACATCAGTCGTCTTGATTTAAATAAACCGCCTCAATGAATACATCTTTTCACCTAAGCGCGCATTGCATTATGAGAAAAAAGAGTATATGAGCACATGAATCCAGGTACAAATTATTACACCTGGCCACCTTAACACATTACATTAATTTGTATCACTACCGATTAGTGTATCTGCAAAGCGGCACCCACAGTATGTGGAAGAAGCGGGGCAGCCATTGCTTTTCTATTGTTGGTACTCTATGTTTTCTTTGTGGTCGCAAAACATGCGAGACGGTGAATTTCTAGATTACGTAACGACCCCCCCCCCCCCCACCTGTTGCCTCGCTATCTATAGAGAAACTCTTTGGGTGTATCAATCAGTGTATGCACGAGATGTTATCGGACGCAAAATAATGAGATAAGCCTATCGATCCCCATCACAGCCCGTTTATCCCATGTACTTGAAGAGTTGCCTTGAAGGGATGTGTGCGACGGCTCCAATGATTGATACATGCTTAACTGAGAAATTCACCAGACGAGCCAGTATTTTCATAAAGAATTTGCTGAAATAAAATAATTTAGGTATCTGCTCCACAATAGCATGTAGAACAGAAGGAAAAAATAAAGAATTGATGATTTTTTTTATTTTTTTTATTTTTTTTATTTTTTGCTTTTTTTAAGTTTTTTACATATTTTTAGAAGAATTTTTGCAACAAGTAAATGATCATGATGTTGTCAATAGTTATTATCGTTCTTTTTGCACTTTATGTCATTTCCTGTCAATCTTACAACCTATTCCGTAGTTGACCATTTAGCCATCATAATTCATAGATGCCAGGAGTGGCAGTGAGCGGCAAAAATTTGATATGTTCATGAATAACTCTAGCACATTTTATTTGAAATCCAGCCGACATACGTAAGCCGAATAGATCAGCCAAGATCATGGCATGTTAGTAGGTGAACTTTCCCTAAAATTCGGGCAACCGTTAATAGTTTATCTGCTCCCATCAAGGTCTATCATATTGTGTTAGTGGAGTTAAGCCGCAGTACGGAACTTCACGAAAGGCGCGCAACACACATATCTTTTGACGTGAGGAGATACACCTCATTTTCCTAACACCTTCCTTTGTGTATGCATATCAAGCGATGCCCACTTAGCGACATATACACGGCGAGCGTTGGACCGTTTATTTATCAAACATCTTGATTAGGATGTTGATCCGTAACAATGATGTTGAGCCATGTGTTCTTTTTATATTTTACATGCTTATTTCAGAAGACTACTAAACTTACAAATCCGAAATGGTTTTTCTAACCAATTTTCATCAATTGTAACTCATATTCTTCTGTTTTCTTCCGCTTACGACGCGGGGACTTGTGTGACTTGAAACACTCACATGAGATCTGGACACTACATTCCCCCACTATCTGAGAAATCGCATTGAAAATGACAACTGTGTAGAGTCAGTACGCATCAATTAAAAAATTAGATTTTCTAATTTAAACATTTATCTATTTGAAGTTTAGAGATTTAGAGCTTTGATGAGGTTGGAAGAAGTTGATATGTCGTACCTTTTAGCTAAATTTTCAACACTTTAACATCCGTCAACTCTGTAATATACCCACCGATTTTAAAAAATAACGTATCCGGATTTTTGCTAAGGAATCTGTAAATATCAGCACCAGGTACCTTTAGACTGCTATATTTTTTTAAAGGTGCTTGTTACGATTATGTGTTATTGGTTCTCTACTTGATATGAAAGCCCGACACTTATGCAAATACTTATGCAAATATGCAGAACTTCTTTCATACTACCGGCCTGATGTGACTTCAGGACGTAGGGTAATTTTGGTTTATTCTCCACATTGAGATTTGATTGATGACTCACCTCTTAAAAACCATCAGAAATTGTCATTAACGGTGACTTCAACATTCATGTCGATTGACGTACATGATAATGAGGCAATTCGGTTTAAATCTCTCTCTCCTCCAACGGGCTTTGTCAACTGTTTCTGAACCAATCGCCTAGACAGGGACACTGTCTTGACATACTCCTCACTCGGCAAATTCACAAATATGTCTGATGTTGATGTCCAATCTTGGGTTTATCAATGCATTTTGCAATTATGTTTGATTTTGAATCTCAAAAGACCTCAAACGCCTACAGTTTTTCCTTATCACTCGACTCTTACACTATCGACCCTGACTCTTTTGCTGCTGATGTACAACCTGCTTAGCCGTAGATTGCTTTTCATCATTGGAGTAAACTCTTTGTGTTGACAAGTACAACCAACTCTTGCAAGTCTCCTAACAACATGCCCCATCGCGAACGCGAACTGTAAATTGGACCACTTAGTCCTTGGTATATATGGCATTCGCGTAGCAAAGCAGAAAAGGAGACGTCTGAACGCAGGTGGAGGCGCACACAACCTAAGTGGACTTACAAATCTATTGTAAACCAAGAATCTTGTAAATAAATTAATTGAACAGGCCAAAGTAGATTACTACTCATGTAAACTTAATGAAAATGCAGGTGATCAAAAACATTTGTTTCGTGTTGTCAATGATCTCTTACAAAAAAACAAACAACCGGTTCTTTCCTCAGTATGAATCGGAAGATGCTTTAGCTTAAAAGTTCTCAGAATTTTTTTTAGTATGAAAATAAGGATATTTAAAAAGTTTTCCCACTATGCATCTGTTCCATTCCTCATGTGAGGCCTGAGTCACACCCTGTGCATCTCACATCTTTTGAACCTGCTAGTGATTCAGAAGTTTTGAAGTTATCTGCATCAACCTTGTCAAATTTTGTGAGTAGACCCAATCCTAACTTCACTGATCAAAAGGGGTATTGATAATTTGTGCCTCATATAACTACCATTGTCAACAAATCTTTACTGAAGGTGTTTCCCACTACACTTAAGACTGCATATCAGACCATTAGTAATAAAGCTGGTTTGTACAGAAGGTCCTTAACAAATTATAGGCCTGTGGGCCACCTGGGTTTTTGGGAAGACCAATTGAGCGTATTGTGTCAAGCAGATTGAGTACCATTCATCTGCATGTTTACTGGTGGGCCATTTTCCCTATCACTGTACACACAGTGCATTCAATAGGCCCATGACCTTGCATGCGTTACTCTGTGCTTAAACGCTAGGACATGAGAAAACTCACGTCGTTGCGAGAAAAGTGCTTAAGGGATTTTCTTGGTAGAAACTTCTAATTGTAAAATATATTATCCATAAATATAGATATATGAATTTTACTATGATCAACATTCAGAAAAAATCGAAAATGGTTAGTTATTAAAGATGTATTTTGGTAGGGTATAATGCTAACTCTATGGCAAAATCACCAGTATTGGCGTATTTCAGAGGGCGCCATGGACAACGTTAGACCTATACTCTTCGTAGACGCTGACAACCAAGATAATCGTATTCTCTACAAGGTGATATAATTTGGTTGACAATACGTGCTGAAAAGATCCGAAACGATCATTTCTAACAAGGCTTCCACAACATTTGTAAAAACAGGCCTTCTCGCCAAAGTTCATGCACAAGTGTGTGGGTAATCGCTCAGCCATAGCATTTCATTGATCATTGATTGGGATGGTGCCATGCGAAGTGGGAATCATTTACATACGATCAAACTTATGAATCGATTCATGTCACAATGATTTGGTTGGGTGGGGAAAGGTCCGAGACCCGTTACAGTGGCCACTCTGCATGTGTCATGGAAAATAATCTTTCCTATGGGTTCCAGAGTTGGCCTACAGGCCTAAGCACAGCATAGAGACGGCTCTCTTGCGTGTAGAAATGATTCTTGCTGCCATGGAACAAGGGAAATTATACCCTTTCCTGTTAGATGTAAGTGCGGGCTTTCGATACCAGTGGATCATATGTTTTGGCTTAGTCAGACTTATGGGATTTATTGGTTTACGCGGCAGTGCGCTTGATGGTGTCATCTTACTTGTGCAATTAGACCACAATATGTGCGTGTTGGAAAATCATCATCCAAACCAGTTATTCACGACTTCTCTGTCCCGCAAGGATAGTTCTGGGTCCCCAATGGTTTACAGTTTATACATATCCTGTGCACAAAATAATCCTGAAATATAATCTGCAATATCATGTCTATGCAGACGACACTCAATTGTATGTCTCTTTCAGACCAACCCAAGTGTATGCTGTATGCAGTTAAAAATATGGAACTATGTATCTGTGAAATTCGTGAGTGGATGAGGGTAAACTTCCTCAAGTTGAATGATGAGAAAACAGAGTTTGTTTTAATTGGTTCTAGACATCAACTTTCAAAAGTTAATGTTCCGCATATCACAATAGGTGATTCTAACATCACGCCTGTAACTAGTGCTCGTAATTTAGGAGTTATTTTTGATTCAGCCATGTCTCTTAATGTTCATATTTCTAGTATAGTTCGTTCTGCTTCATTCCACTTAAGAAACATTGGTAGAATAAGGAAATATTTGAATCCTCATGCAACTGAGCAAATTGTCCATAGTTTATAACCTCCCGGCTTGATATGGGTAACTCGCTTTTGTTTGGGCTTCCTCAGGATCAAATTGCACGTCTCCAGCGCATTCAAAATGCTGCAGCACGCTTAGTGACGTTAACCAGAAAATCTCACATCACTCCGGTCTTAAAAGATTTACACTGGTTGCCAGTTGGTTATAGAATTGTGTACAAATTGTTACTAATAGTCTTCAAATCATTGAATAATATGATACCAGGGTACATATCATGTCTTCTCAAACCATATACCCCACCTCGCAGGCTTCGTTCCAGTACCATGTCACTTCTCTGTGAACCTCGTTCTAAACATTCATGGGGGACAGAGCTTTTTCAATGGCTGCTCCGCGTCTTTGGAATGCCTTACCGTTCATGTCAGATCTAGCACATCTTTGGCTCAATTCAAGACCTCTTTAAAAATTCATTTGATGCATCAAGCTTTTTCATAAGCGTGTGCTTTCTGTAGGCTGTTCTGGTCACTTAACTGCTGAGTTCTATGTATTGTGTATTTTTCTTGTAGTGTAAGTTGTATTTGCGCCTTGAGCTCCTGTATGGTGGATTTGTGCGCATTATAAGTCTACATTATTATTATTATTATTATTATTATTATTACTTGCACATACGCCCCATCAAGTACCTTGGGAAACAAACCTGCGGTTTTGATGGTAGAAACAATAATGCATATCTTGGGAATGAAAGTGACTGATATCAAAATCAATACTACTTCCGGGTAAATCTGGGGGTCCCAAAGACGATCGGATCACGCACCTTTAAAAAGATCCAGTTTATGTAGTATGGGTATCGATAATTGATAGAATAGGGAACATCCGATCTGACATTGCTGCGAAAATGAACAGTCAGTTTATTGGCCTGACCTAGGATAAGCAGGCAAAACTGTGGGAATTAAGCCATTAATTGTGTAATATGAACTGGAATGGTTGACAAGAACTGGAAGAAGAAAAAGGTGAAAAGAACGGGAAGAGAGAGAAAGACACTTGTTCCTCAATGAGCTCTGCAGAGTGCAACATGGAAGACAGGGGTCCGGTTTTTATCCAAAGGTGATAAAAGACTGGCCGAGACGAACAAGAACACAGAAGGCCCTTACATCTCCTATCAAAGAAGTTACGGAGAACACATGCTTTTCAAACTCTACAGCATGGCACAGAAAGGTAGATGGGAAACTGCAATGCAGCAAGATATCACATGGAACAATCTTTTGTATTCATTGTCACCAGAACTGCTCAATTCTATCTAACTCAGTGCAGACACATTAACAACCCCTGCAAACCTGAAGAACTGAAGCAAGCACTCATTGGGATTCTGCCCACTATTTGGAAACAATAACTGTACTTGAGTCCATATCTAACTGTTGCATATTCACTCAAGCTGGAAGATATAACTGGAGGCATGGACAATGGTGCTGGCCAAATCTCACCACATTGCCCCAGCAGTTGTTAGGGCAAGCATATCGAGAGGAGTCGGACTAATGTCAGAAGTCTGGATAGCCTTCAAATCAGAGAAATGCAATACTTACAGAAATGGCAAGTAATGAGAAGCATGGCAGGATCCACTACTGTCAGGACTGGGAGATTGTTTGGGGTGAAGATAAGAGTCCTGCACTGTTTCCACCAGTAATTGTGGTAACCGCGAAACGCCCAGATTATCCCCATATTTCTATTTCTACAAAACGATGTGTGGTGATCGCGCTGACAGTCCAGCAGAGGAAAACTTTTTCACTTGCTATGTCCAGAAAAATGCAAGTATGGCCGATCCATACGAGATGTCAGAATGCTGGATGGGAAATGAAAATATTTTTTCCCGATGAAGTGGCGCTAGAGGCTTTACCACCAAACCCTCAGAGCACTCAGTGGCGTAACCAGACCTTTGCAATTGGGGGCAGAAGGGGTGGCCAAGGCATTGTTGAGGGGGCTTTATTTTGGGGGGGTCCTTCTCCATAGACAACGTACAAAAGGTCAGTTTCCTTTTGGGTCGGCGAAGCGGGGGCAAGGGTTTCCGTTTGGGGGGGGGCTTGCGCCCCCCCTGCCCCCCCCGCTGGTTACGCCACGCCACTAGCTGTTTTCACATATTGAGCCTTCAACAAGAATCAAGACGCCAGGAGGTGTAATCTCTAAACACGCCCTGAGAGGAACAGTCACAATTGGCTGTCGAGAAGCAACAAGATGTTTTTGAAGTTGGGAGTTAGTAGACCAGAAAGCCACAGCTATTTCTTTTTTGGCGAGGGAGGGTCCCCCGGGCCAAAGCGGCTCTAGACGGCTATGGTGTTAATCTCAGAAAGTAATTCTAATGATTGTTTATAAACATTATAAGGTGCCTAAGTCTCGTTCTTGTAATAATCCATGGGATACAGATACCGAAGAAATAGATCATAAAAACCTTTTTGTCATATATGTGGAAGATGTTTACTTTAAAGGAGAATGCCGTGTACAGTCACACAGGTATACATATCACTATAAACATCATAAATAACGTTATCAACCAACTTGATAGGAACGAGCCCTGTATAAGATGTACGTTTTTCTTTCTTTACATCTTTGGCAATTCTTGATTAATATTTGGGACATAGTGTATGTTAGGAATTTGGGTACCAGTACGTGGGTAGGAACGTGGGTAACGATGAAAGAGCAGGTGATGTTTGCAAGATAAAAGGTTTCATTTGACATTTCAAATGATTACCTATACTTATTTAGACTAATGTGAGCCAACAAATGTCGTTCGGTATATAGTGTAACAAGTCGTATCTACAGTTTCATGATTTTACAGAAGACATCATTCTTTCACATTCTCTTTTTCTACATGGCCTTTATTTAAAGATGCCGGCTTCCACGCTACATACATTATATTCACCCAATACCCAGGTGAAGTGAATCCATGCATAATGTTTAATTAACCTATAAAGGTTAGGCGTCTGTTGTTTGTTCCTTTTCCCTGCTCCAAGTCTATGTGCAACGAGCCCACTTTTTTCAGAGTTGGTTGCTACCTTTACAACACAAACTGACACAGAGATTCCTTAGGCCATACCTCGTCCAACGACATTGTCAATACTCCGAAGAGTGCTTGCACTCCGACGGGTAGGGTACAAACAAGCCAAAGTCGCTGATTTCCTCGGGATATCGCAGAGTACGGTCTGTACTGTAAAATCCTCAGACATCATCGAGAGGTGGGTCATTTGAGGCCACGAAAATCTCCAGGACGACCACGATTGACTATCAGACGAGATGATCGCCGTCTGCTTAATCTGTACCGTAGAGCCCGGAAGACACTATGGAATCAACATTTCCCGCTTAACTGTAAATCGGAGATTGCTTCAACATGGTTACCGTTCACCCAGGGCCGTAGCCGGGGGGGGGGGTGCGGGGTGCGACGCACCCCCCCCCCCCCCAAAAAAAAAAGGACAATGTCCGCTTTATGATGTTGAGGTCCGCTTTGTCATCTGAAGGTCCGCTTTGTGCTGTTATGTTTGTTGTTTGTCGCTTGCCTAACTGTTGGTTGTTGTTGCAAGGGTAGTGCTGCATGGTATATGAATCAAGCAGCGGTTAATACTATTGCATTATGCATTGTCGCTGCGGTGTCATGTTTCTCCTCAACCCCCCCCCCCCCCCCTCCAACATTCTGGAAAACCAGTGCCTGCCACATGCAAGAAAGGTTTATGCAAACAATTTTCGGCTGCGAGACGACAACGCCACGCCGCACAGGACCGCTGTAGTGAGACAAATTATTGTGTCCTATCAGCATGCAGATTCAATTGTGTTAAGTTATTCCATAAGTGGCACAATTGGTATTTCACCCTCTCTTAGAATATTAGCCATATCTCTGGATTGGAACGACCAAATTAGATGCTGTAAACGATATTCAAAAGCCAAGACTTCATTTATGACATGATGTAAATATCACATTCCTATTTTTTTTTTAATCTCCAACGAGGGTGTTTTTGTCTTGCACCATTTTTTGTGGACAACCTGTACACCCTTGATATAAAAGTAGTAAAAACATTTTATTCCAAGGATTTATCGATAACAAAATGTTTCAAGTTTGGGATGAGACAGCTGTGATAATTGAAATGTGAATCTAGGGGATATCAAATCAAGGAATATTAATCCAGTTTTAATAAATAATTCTTGCGACTGGCTTATTTAGTTTATTTTACTCATATTTCATAACGAGCGAAAATAATCTCCGTCATGGCCGGCAGTCAAGTGAACAATTTTATGCGTGTTTTGTAAATTTTTACTTCTATATCAGGTGCTTCATAAACTCTTCTAACAGCCTACCAACTATAATAATAATTAGGGGGAAAATTGAATAATTCACTAGGTTATAATGAGCCTTTATAGTTATTCAAATTAATTAATATTCATATATGTTGTTATTCTAGTAGATTAGAACTAATTTGCATTAAATATTCATATCCTTTTACGGAATAAAGCGCAAACAATACATGACGTTAGGGGGAAAGCGTTTTTCTCCCTAACGTATTAATGAGTACATATGAATAGACTTTTTCCCCTTATAGTCGCACATAAGGTCGTTATAGTAATAATAATAATAATACAACCATTCTTATATAGCGCATTACACACAAAGTCCGAATGTGCTGATTGCCATTATTATCCTGCCACCAGGAAATCGTCGCAATCATTTCGTGGCAGCAGGCTAAGCGCACAATCCTATCAGCACTTAGATTGTAATATCACCCATAACAGGTCCCCAACTATCGCTTGGGTCGACAAGGTAATTGAAACTAAGTATCTTACCCAAGGACACAAACACGTTGGCCACGGCGGGGCTCGAACTCATGGCCTAATGGCCACGTGTCCTGCCCTTTTCCACTAGACCACACATGCTCTCTATGAGATACCCTTCGAAAAAATCCATTGGCATCTGACTCTTTGATAAGCTTTCTTCAATATCTTGGATGATAGACCTCATCAACCATTTCTTTAAATAAAAGATCATTTCTTTCTGTACCTTCCAAATCCCACCTCAAGCCGCCTGTCCCTTGTTCTTCTCATTCCTGAATACTGAATCGGTTAATTGCGTTCCTCAAAACTCATCATCCCAACTCGATTGGTGGTCAAAAACAATGTATTACATTTAAACCTAACAAAGCGTCAAGTCGTGTGCATCTCTCATAATCCCTATTCAACGCACATCAATAAGTACGTATCTGGTCTTCCGATACAGTTGCTATTGCCCGGTGCTATTGGGAATGAAATGATCTACTCCTATTACGTTATAATATGATATTACTTACTACTTATATATCGTAAGCTTGTTGTTATAAAACGAGGTTTCTGCTGACAAAGACGATGCACTTGCGACGCGATCTTCTTGCCATTGCTTGTAATATTTAAAATAATATGAAACATTAATAATTAAATAAATATGAAAAAGAGTATTTGAAACGATGATGTATAACAATTTGTGATGGCTTTGTCCAAACAACATCGTTTGTGAAATTGTTATCCAAATCAGTTTTCTGGTTTTCGGTGAAAATTTATATTATAAAATTTAAAATACAGCTTAATTAATATTCGATTAAAAAAAAAAAAAAAAAAAAAAGTTTCAACAAAATCGGACCATTCTATAAATGATGACCTTGAACTTTCTTGAGCCTATTGTACTAAAACAATAGGTCGTAAATATGGCAAACTCTACCTTTTTAGAAACCTTATGAGCAGCCGAACAGACTGGTATAAATTTTACAACACTTTAAACACTTTTATTGTTTACCCCTGTACAAATTTTACCCCCTTATAAAACCCCCAAGAACACATTTTAAAAAATGACACCCATGATTTTCAGATTCTCCATGAAATTCTGTTTTGGAAAAACATTGGTGTCAAAATTGTATCTGAAAAAAACTAAACCAAAACATCCATTACATTTCCCCATGTACTATTGCTATTGCCCGGTGCTATTGGGAATTAAAGGATCTACTCCTATTACGTTATAATATGATATTACTTACTACTTATATATCATAAGCTTGTTGTTATAAAACGAGGTTTCTGCTGACAAAGACGATGCACTTGCGACGCGATCTTCTTGCCATTGCTTGTAATATTTAAAATAATATGAAACATTAATAATTAAATAAATATGAAAACAGGCCAAGAAAGCAGATAGATATTACAAAATAAACATGATACAGATGGGGGTCTTGCGGGCACGCTTGAACCTGATACAGAGTTTACCGACTCCACCCTCTGACCTCAGAAGGCAGTTCATTCCATTAGTTTTGGCGGCACCTATGGAAAATGAATGAAACATACGCCAGCCTTTCTAAAGGGGCGGCGATTGAACCGAAAGGGCGGGTGAGGTCAGAGAGGAACGAAGTCGAGATCGAATATCAAGCGTCTCCCCATTATTTGAAGTTTTGAAGAGCAATTAGATCAGACAAGTAACTGGTGCTTGGTTATTAAGACATTTGAATATATAGAGGACATAGTTTGAAATAAACACGGTGCTGTACTGGAAGCCGTGAAGCTCGTCCAGCAATTGGAGGAGGCTGGTCACGACCACAACAAAACACAAAACCTCAAAATATCAAGTTCTTTGGTTGAAAACCATGTTGATTCAAACTTACATTGGTGCTGGTTTCTTAATTGGTCAATCATGGAGAATTCTTACCTATTAAGCCCACATTTAAACATTCTCTAACCATTGTGTTTAGGGGATTTTTTTTTTATTTGTTATAACGTGTAATTTACCGTGGTTTCTACTAGGAACCGCTCATGACATAATAAAAGAATTTCTTATTATAAAATTTAACATGACAGCTTAATAATATTCGATTATGAATGGGGAATTGCACTTCGGCTAAATCATTTCGTCCATATCAAATGGATTAGACGAAGTGATGATAGACTGATTGAATTTACACACCTGTGGATGTCATCTTGGCGGGATCAGTGTATAGGGTATATATTCTTTGAAAAGAACTATGGCGTAGACACATTTAAACATTACAGAGATACAAAAATCTCTGAGTCGGTCTTAACTCACACACACACAGTGCGTGCGCGACGCAACAAACACACAACAAACACCACACATACACACACCACACCCCACCACAGCACATACCACGCACGCGCGCGCATTCTTTTTGACAAAACTACCACTTGCCGCACCTTGCAAGGAAAAACATCTGCCGTGTGTTGACGAGTATGGCAAGCCATTAAAGGCCATAACGTATTGCTGCAACGAGTTGAGAGAAAGTAGCAACGCGTTGCGACATTTCGGCACGCGTTGCGACAGTTTTTCAAGCAAAGCGTTGCGGTGTCGCGGCCAATCAAATCATGAATTTCTGTGACGTATTTCAAAAATAGACCCACAACGCGTTGCTAGAACTTTGCAACGCGTTGCAAACCTTCACGACGCGTTGCGAGCTTCAAACAACGCGTTGCAAGCTTCGCAACGCGTTGCTAAGGTAACAAGCCATAAGGGAATACGTATTTGCCGCAACGCGGTTTGTGAGAAAGTCAACAACGCGTTGCGGACATTTCGGCAACGCGTTGTGACATTTTGGCAACGCGTTGCGATATTCAGCAACGCGTTGCGACATTCGGTGGTGCAACCGCGGGTGCGGCTGTCGGCCAATAAAAATCATGAATTTCTGATGACGTTTTAAATATATAAATCTCCACAACGCGTTGCGACCGTCACAACGCGTTGCAAACCTTCACAACGCGTGGAGGCAATACGGAGAACCTATGCATTAACAACGCGTTGTGAAGTTTACAACGTGTTGTGAAGCTCGCAACGCGTGGTGAAGGCTTGCAACGCGTTTGTGGTTAAAGGCCATAAGGGTCATAACGTAACGCCGCAAAAGGCGTGGTGGATCTATTGTTTTGAAATTACGTCACAGAAATGCAGATTTGTATTGACTTGACGCGCAACGCGTTGCCAAAAGTGTCGCAAGCGTTGCTACTTCTCACAACGCGTTGCTGAATACGTCGGCAATACGTTATGACCCAGTATGGCTTGTTAACCTTCGCACGCGTTGTGAAGGTACGCAACGCGTTTGTGAACGGGTCGCAACGCGTTGTGAAGGCTTGAAGCGTTGTGAGTTTCCACAACGCGTTGCTAGATATTGCAACGCGTCGTGTGGGTCAAAGTTAAATCCGTCACAGAATTCGATTCATTTTAATTGGCCGACGCCGAACGCGTTGCTACTTTCTCGCAACGCGTTGCCGAAATGTCGCAACCGCGTTGCCGAAATGTCGCAACGCGTTGCGGAAAATACGTTATGGCCTTTATGGCTTGCCATAGACGAGTCCCTACATACGTTGGAGTGCATCTACTCTAATAGGTAGATTTCAGTTTTTCGAAATCTCAAAATAGCGCATAAAAAAAAAAAGGGGCTGTAATGAAACGTTCGGAATCAACAACACCAAACAGCAGCAAAATATAAGGCTAATCTAATAAGAAAGTAGAAGGACAAATCTTTGCTAGAACATTTGAATCATTGTGTCGTAAGCGTCAGAATCACTAACATTAAATAAGTACGTTGGTAATCACAAAAATTATTTCAAACATCGTGGCGAAAATCGTGTCGCATCTAAATTCAGATCACACTTGCTAACAGCACTGATGTGACGTAAGAGCACCAGGGTACCTCCTCCCCGCCACTGATTTGCTCATTGCTCCGTTCTTATCAAATACTTGCCGTGTCGAGTATACAACCAATAGTACGATGTTATCGACTCAAGCTTCTTGAAGTTCCGTGATTCGGGTCTGTTGTAATAGCACGCAAACATAACTCACGTCTGGTAGTAGAGCAAGCGTCAGTTCCAAGGGGGTTGCTTCGCTTCAACCGTGATTGTTGTTACAAAAACGTAGACATTTTTATCTCAATCCAAAAAGGTTATCATCGTCTTGAAGTCAGCATCTGATAATGTTCGCATGTTGATATCTATCAGATTAAAGCATTCTACCGAAATAACAAATTGGGTTTCATTTTCGGGCCAGAAAATACGGATTAAATTTCCGCAACCTATTAGTTTCGCTGTTGAACAATTTCTAACAACTGGAAAACTGACAACGTATCAGGTTTCTTCGGAAGTATAATACAAAAAGACATACTGGTCTGGACAAAAAACTTACTTGAGCCACGGTCCCAGTGTAGTCAACATGTTTGACTATATGTATGACGGTGCGGCCACGGTGGCCAATGAAGAACTCTCTACCGACAACTTTTCAACAGAACTCGGACCATTTTACAACGTAGATTATGACCTATCTTCTAATTACTACTCATCATTCCCAGGCGGATACCTTCCCATGACTACGGACACCGCCTGGATTCCGCACCTGCTATTCTCCGTGGTATTTGTACTTGGTATTCCAGGCAATGCCCTAGTCATCTTCGTGCTGCTTCGCAATGGAGCCCTACGCACCACCACTAACGTTTACCTTTTTAACTTAGCTGTGGTAGATTTTTTGTTTTTGGTGTTCGAAGTCCCCGCTAAAGTTGGCGTATATTTCTTGACACCTGGCGATATGTCCTGGAAACTGGGCCTAGGAATGTGCAAGTTCAGCATCTATTTGGTGTATGTGAACATGGCCGTCAGTATCATTACCCTAACGACGCTAGCTGTGAACAGGTACTGC
Organism: Ophioderma brevispina; assembly: GCA_023653785.1. Classification (NCBI taxonomy): domain Eukaryota; kingdom Metazoa; phylum Echinodermata; class Ophiuroidea; order Amphilepidida; family Ophiodermatidae; genus Ophioderma; species Ophioderma brevispina. Next base: position 20,919 of record JAMKCH010001543.1, read on the forward strand.
GCCGTGATGCATCCCATCAGTACAAGAACGCACAGGTAAGTTAGGAATGATTACAGAAGAAAAGTAGGATAACTTTTATTTTAAGCCATTTAGGAACTTTTATTTTAAGCCATTATAAGACAATACAGCACATGTAACCTTGAGGAAACTCAACGAGATTATCTGAGGATCAGAATCAGATCTCTCTTAACAATTTGTGCTGATTGGTTGTGGAACGCTTGTCGAAAAGGTTTCAGAGGATATTAGTAGAATAGAAACCAAAAAACGAAGTTTTAAACTTGTTTGTTGTTCTAGTCGGTCCTATATAAGTTTATATAGATGCATGTATGCGTAATTTTTCGGCAGGTGTGGCAGGAGATATGGTCCTCCGGGCTCACAGTCCGGGAACAATGGTGAACAATAGGGCAATCGATTCAGTTGACTCTTCACGCAACATTAGTTTCACGCTTTATTCCGTTGTCGTCTATGGAGCCCGGATGATACCTGCCGGACTATGATTACTTTCACATCGGCACAACAGAACATAACATAAAATGACGTCTTTGGCTTATTTAATATAGGTGTGATTTAAACCATTGGTAAACATTCTAAATATGAAAAAAGTTTGAAAACAATGGAGTGTAATTGTTTGCAAATGTCTTAGAATGTCTTGTACGAAAATACAAACGATATGGATTTTTATGTCGTTTGTACGAATTAGGTATGGGACATGGGAGCTGTGTGCTGTATCATAGAGTGCGTTGATAAAACAAACAAAGTGACGAAAATCAAGAAAGCGCAAGAGATCAGTGTGTGCCACGCGTCCTTTTTATTTGATATATAATCCGAGTTTATATACTGTGTAATCCGTTAAGATAAGTGACATTTCTATTCCACACCTGTCTAAATTGAACATTGGCGTTATAACAAATAATGTGCCAAACTGCCAACTTAATCTTGGAATCAATGCAGCAATGACCGCGTTCTGCTACGGTAATACGCTGACATGCAAGGTTATTGGTTCTGAAAAGAAGTGTTGTTTATTCTAAAGTCTGTTTTGCCGTTATTAAAGGACACAGTGACTGTCTATATATCAACCGCCAATAGGAAAGGAGATGAAAGATAATCTCCTCGAGTTTCAGCTCGTAGTCAGGATCTATTTTTGGTTGCAGCTTTTCGTAAATGTTTTTTTTTAATTGAAATGGTTTTCCGAGGGAAGCGAGCCAGTGGACTCAAATTCTTTCCATTAGCTTAAAAAAGGTATAGTTGTCACAGATGGAGGGTTGAGTGCATAAAGCCTTAATTTAAAACATGTTTGTCTCTTATATGGGGTAAAGTGCTATTGTACTTTATATGCAGGAAGGTGACAGGAAGTTAAACTGAGTTAAAGTTTTTGATTTTAAGACTCTGTGGTTGTTAGAGATTATTTTGGTGCCAACATCTCAAAATGGTCAAATGGAGAGTTAGGGTTGTGTATCAACCTTCGAAATAACCTAATAGTAATGTCCTTGACAAGTTTCTTACTATTAAAGTACACAGATATAAGTATGATTTATAAAGCGCCTTTTAGCTATTGATGCAAACCTGCTTAGCGCTCAGAGAAAATGAAGAAGAGGGAGATGCTGAACAATAAAGTATTCAAAATAGCTCTTAAAGGCTGACTCAGAGATTTCCCGGGGAGGGCGCCCTCAATTTTCAAAAATAATTGTGTTGTTTGCATATACATAATGCTTGTCCATATAATAATCACTGTGCGAAATTATTAAGCTCAGATCGAAGTCCGTCATATAGAAAATCGCAACTTGTTTTAAACTTGTGTATGTATGTTGTATATAATTTGTATTCTATCGTGTAAGCGCTGTTTCTCTGTAGCGCGCCATATAACTGTATATTTATTATTATATATTATTAAATTATCATCATCCGAATTTCAAAAATATCATTTGACATTATATAATAATTGGCAAAAAAGGGTGTAAAAATGCGAGCACTCTTTTAGCATGGGAAAGTCAATACCAAAGGGAGGAAAATATCGCGAGTCTCTATTACTGTTTCCTCATGGGTAGCCTTATTTATAAGAAAGACTTCATCGCATGTTTGCAGTTCTTAATAATTGAATAAAAAGTTTGTGATGAAAAAACTAGGTATATTATACAATGCTTAATCAATAGAACGCTGAACTAATATTGTTTGATTTACGGTTCCTAAGTATGAAGTATATTGCCAAACTTTCATTTTTTACAAGGGGGAAAACAAAATTTGCCAAAAATTGATCTGTATTGTTCACGCTTATTGATTTGAGTGAATAGACAATGATGCACGTTAGGGTCCAATTAATCCCAACCGGCGGCCATTTTCCGGTTCTGCCTGGTTCCAGGCGGTTCATTTAATCCGCCAATTTCTAAATCTTTCATCTGATTAAGTAATTCAGCAAATTGAAACGCGCGGAAACCGAGCCGACCCGGGAAATACGCCCGCCAGTGGAGTATTGAATTCAGCCCTTACCCAAGGTGTACAGTAGGAAAACTGGGTTTAGCGGGGGTTTATAAAATATCAACAGTTTCATCCTTTGGATTCAGGAAGTATAGAAAGATGAACTAATATTGTTTGATTTAGGTTCCTAAGTATGAGTATATTGCCAAAAACTTTCATTTTTACAATTTGAAAAGTTGCAAACCATGGATCTGTCTTGTTCAATCTTTATTGATTTGGAAGTATGAATAGAAACAAATGATTGTGCAAGTTAGAGGTCCAAATTTATTACTCAAAACCGTCGGGCATTTTCCGGTTCTGCCTGGTTCCAGGCGGTTCATTTATCCCGCTCAATCTTCAGAATCCTTTAATCCGATTAAGTAATTCAGGCAAATTGAACCGCGCGGAACCGAGCAGAACCGGAAAAACGCCCCCCCGCCAGTGGGGTATTGAATTCAATCCCTTACCCAATGTGTACAGTAAGGAAAATGGGTTTAGCAGGTGGTTTTTGGGTTGTTTTATAAAATATCAACAAGTTTCATCCCTGATTAGGAAGTATAGAAGATGAACTTATTATTGTTTGATTTTCTTAAGATTCCTTTTAAAAAAAACCAAACTTTCATTTTTTACAATAAAAGTTGCAAACCAATGGATCTGTCATGGCCCTACTTGCAGCAAACCTCAAGACATGGAGACTGAAGCTAAGCGAAGCCAAGACCACTACTGCCTTCCACCTGAACACCAAAGGGCTCATCGCCAGCTTCAAATCAAATTCAATGGAGCGCCTCCAATGGAGTGCCATACAATCCTACACCACCTACTTGGGAGTGAAGCTGGACCGGCAGCGACTTAACCGGCAAACACCGCGAGTCGTATGCGCCAGGTATCTCGAGGAATAACCTCCTTGACGACTTGGCGGTCTTCATGGGGTGCAAGCCCAAACGACCTACGCACCAATGCCTTGGCTCTGGTCTAAGCACTGCTGAATATGCCGCCCCAGCCTGGCGCAAACTCTCACACAAGGAAGCTGGACACAGTACTGAACGAGGACCTGGAGAACCATCCTGGCTGCCTCCGTCTACTCCATCTGAGTTTCTATTAGTGCTTTCAGGCATTGCACCTGCGTGCTTGGAGAGAACAACACACGCATAAACTAGTGAATAAGGCCCGCTGGACAACAAACACCTGATGCATAACACTGTCAAAGAATCCACCAATCGGTAGGACAGACTTTTCTGCCGACGCGCTGCTAAACTCTCCAGTACCCTTTCAACATCTTACAGAAAGGAATCATGCTTCGGCTAGATACCCCGAGGACCAGATCAACTCCATTACACCTAAGACAGAAATACCACTGACAGCAATCTCTCACGCAGGAATGGGTCACCTAAACCGGATTCGCACAGGAGTAGGTCGGATTCAATAGCAAATGCACGATGGGGGCTGCGGCCATCGCCAGCCTGGCAATGTGGCTCTCCATCACAGTCGGACTGCGGATCACATTCTCAAATATTAGTGCCCTACCTTTCGTCCACGGTGGACACAGAGTTCTAAAACCCCAACCAATCAACAGGAGTGGTTCCAACGCATACAACATATTAAGCTGCTTCCTCATACGCAAGAAGAAGTAAGTATATTTTAACCCATTTAAATCTTATGTACTGAATGGAGCTGGGAATGGCAGTTGAAGAATTAGCCAAAACAAATCGATTTATATACTAGTTGGTAAAGTGTACGTGACCAAGAAAGCATTTGTTCACATTTTTCGAATTGTAGATATGTATGATCGTGGATGAAACACGCGATAGGTGGATTACATAAAGAAAATATAACTTTCTAAATTTAAGAAAGAAGAAATGACTTTGCTTCCGGCTGTTTTTCCACGCGTGTATTGAGGTGAATCCCTGTTCTTTTGAAGATGGGTGAATCTCCTTGATTGAATATGTGATAATTTTGCTGTCTTGAAAACAGTTTTCATTACACTTGCTCAAAAAATAATTGTCAAACTGTCTCGATTCACGTTCTTGCTTCGCCTTCCTCTCTATCCCCCTCCTCTCTCTCTCTCTCCTGTGTCTGTACTTCTTATTGTTCTCTCTGTTCAAAAGACGTGAAGTTTTATACAGAGGTCCGATAATGCTCTTTCCATTGTATTAAAAAAAAAAACAATATACCGACAGGTCCTTAAAAGTTTTAAATCGTTATTTTTTCTATGAGTTTTCATTATTTTGTTTGTATCTAACAAATATTGAGTAAATCCTTAATCGATATGATTAGGATTACTCTGCAAACGGAGAGGAAGTTTACTCACATTTAGTAAATGAAAAAGTGCGTTATATGTAGTGCAAATTCAATCAACACGGTAGTAAAAAGAGAGAATAGTCTACCTTGGAGTGATGAGTATCAAAATTTAACGACAAACTCAACCAATTGTGTCATAGTGTCATTAAGGTAAAATGCATTAAAAATTTAATCAGACAAATTATAAATCAAATACATGCAATATAAAAAAATTCACTTTAGTAAATTAAAATATTACAACATTATAAAAAACGACGACTAAAAGTTCTTAAACATATCAGCCTCTTAAAGGTTCTTTCCACATTACATCAAAACACTTTCATTGCATTGAATTACCAATAGCTTGGAATCCAAAGCCGATTCACAGATTTTTTCAATCGAGACAAATTGAAGAATATACTTACTACGTTCGGCAATATTGGGATGACGACATTCTCTCCCTTTCAAAGCCATAAGATAAATATAATGAAATGGCTCTCAGTGATTGCTATCTTGGAGTCATGTTTACTAATTCTCGTTAGATTAACGGTTTATTCTACACAGTAAAATTGTGTACTAAATTTGAATGAGTAACTTGTACTCAGATCATATCTATTGTTACGCTTTTAAGGTGTAAGCATCTGTACTTCATATTTTATTACTCTTAAAAAATACTTGAGTTGTAGTAAACATATAATCAACTTGGATTGAGTAAACATTACTCACCAATTTTGGCTACCATGTTGATGATTAAATTTCAACTTAACGTTGAGTACATTATCCGTTTGAGTAGTGCATATACAGATCATAATATAAATGATCCTTCATCAGTCATTGTTTTTTCTTACTTTGAAATATGTCTATCAATTACACGTTCAAAGAGCATAGAGCTTTTAAACTCCGACCTAAAAAGCCCGATTATCTCTTGATAATAAAAGTACCGTGCCTTGCATTTTTGTTCTGATATGCAGCTTTGTGTATTTACCGTGAGGGGGGTGAGTCAAAAAAAAGTATACACGTCCTGATAAGCTGTGATATTCGTCAAGTGTGACTTATATTTTCATGAATGGTTGTAAATTTGATTAGATTATCTCTTCATGCATCCTTTTGATAACCAAATTTAATGGGGCTATGGGTGCATGTATGACTGCAGCGGGGACAATTATGAAACGCATGTCCAATTGTGATGGGCGCCATGTACACAATGAAACCCTGTTTCGAATGCATATGATGTTTCCTCTCTTATTCTACCTATGGCTTAATTGGCGTCAATCAAAATTGGACATGGTTTCAGTAATTGTCTCCTGTGCAGTCATCCATGCAGGCATAAACCCCATAAATTTGGTATCAAAAGAAGAGAGGATGTATTCGATTCATAAGTTACAACCATTCATGAAATATTCTCATATGGAATATCGCAATCTTATCAGGAAGTGTATACTTTTTTTTCTGACTCACGCTGTAGTGGTTACTCAAATCTTTTTTTTCGCGACACATCTCACCAAAAGGGTAATGAATGCGTGTGTGGCTACCCTCGGCTCAATCGGAAAATTTTCAAACCAAGTGCATAAACCAATTTCTCTTATAGAAAGATCCCGATTCTGGAAGCAAATGGGAAACCGGAGTACCACGAAAAATGCCGCTTACAACTAACACTAACCGCCCTCCAGAAAGAGAAGCTATGCCCACCTCTTTACTCAAATTGAAGTTTTGGTGGTCTAGATTCGATAGTAAATTATAGGTTGGCTAGGTGTCTGTATTGCATTACACTGTTCTTCAAAGCTGTAATATTCTGAAGGTCAAATTGATACAAACACCTGTCGTGGCTTCGAGTGTGTTTGCGTGGCTATTTAAACCACAACTAATTATATTTTCCTATTTTCATTTTTTAATATTTTTATAATTGTCAATAAAAAAATAGTTTTTTAACCGACACTATACTTTAAAGTGAAGGTATTGATGTGTTTTTTCTTTAACAACTTCTCGTCCGTCTCTGCTCTAATTAATAATGTCCTAACACTTTAAGTATTGCTTATGAGGGCAACCATCTGCACCAGTCCTTGACGGACTTCTTGATCATACAAAAACATTTAAAATAAAAAGTGGAGGCGCACTAGTGAATTCACTAAAAAATGGAAACCCCCTCCACCATGAAGGATAGGCTAATAGTAACATGTGGAACCTGTATTTTTGTGAAAATCTCATATACAATCTTGCCAACCAAGTTTGTCTAAACAAAATTGTATGAGGATTCCAAAAAATCATGTGTGTCATTTTTTAAAGGGGTTCTTGGATTGAATTCCTGGGGGGCAAAAAGTATACATGGTTTATACAGGGGGCATTGGCAAAATATAAAAGGGGGCAAAAAGTGTTTTTTAAAGTAACCATAATGTTCCAGTACCTTTCAGGATTACAGAAAGGTATAGTTTGTCCTACGTGGTGTTAGTACAAGAGTTACAAAGTAAAAACGTGGTCAAGGTCACCACTGGGCGGTAAAATTTCAGATTCATCGGTTTTTCTAAAAACGGTGCCAAATTGTCCGTATTACTGCTACAGAAGCCGAAAATATAAAAGGTCGCGTTGTCATGACGTTTTGATAATTAATTAAGAGGGCAAAATGGCCATGGTCCAACAGGGTCTATGGGAGACAACTATCATGTCTCTAAAAGTCTCACTTTGAAGGTGAAACCCAGAATCTATATACATTTTCTTATTTAGTTGACAATGAAGATTAAAACCAGTTCAACCAAATCGGACCTTCTATAAATAATGGCCTTGAACTTTCTTGAGCTATTGTACTAAAAACAATAGGTCGTAAATATGGCAAACGATTATTTTTAGAAACCTTATGAGCAGCCGAACAGATGTTAAATTGTAAAATAATTTAAAACTTTATTGTTTACCCCTGTACAAATTTTCCCCCTTAGAAACCCCAAGAACACATTTAAAATAATGAAACCCATGATTTTCAGATCTCCATGAAATTCTGTATTGGACAAAACATTGGTGTCAAAATTGTATATGAAAAAAACTAAACCAAAAAATCCATTACATTTCCAATACTATAATTATAATAAGTCAGTATTCCAAATTGAATATAGAAAATTCTAAGTTTGGAGAGTGCGTTGTTATGTGAAAGGGGCGAGGTAGTGACTTGAGATTGTAATGTACGCCAAGCTTTCAAACAAGGGTTTTGTTGACAATTGACAATTTGACAAGTTGACAATTTTGACGGAAAACATTCTCCCAATTTAAAAAAAATAAAATACCCTGCGATAGCTATTACTCCGCAAAAATTAAAAAAAAATTTAAAATTTCAGTCATAGTGCGCGTTCGAGGTAGCTGCCTGCTAAAAGAAAATTATCTCACAAACCATGCAATCGTCCGAGTCCCACCCCAAAAGGGGTGTATTTACCAAGGATTTTTTTAATCTGTTTGCAAAATTAAAGTAAAAAACAAAAAAATCTGACCGGATTAGACATTCCATCAAGTAGCCTATAATCTCATATCATATACGAAAAAAACTCTTGGCATGACTCCCCGTGCGTGAGATAACCATAAATATGCATTAGTGTGTGGAATCAATCAATCCATCAGAACAATCAAACCAAATCAATCCTACGACAGTGATCTTTGATAAGTACTTCACCCTTTATGGCTCCGGTCCGCGGACCTTGTACAAATATTAAGTTTGCCTTTCTACAACCCACCATTGCCATACATTATTCCCGTTCCGGAGGAAATGTAAGCTGCATGTTCTTCAATACGTTCGCAATTCGCACTTTGAATTGTCAAATGTTGCAAGATAAATGATGTTTTTCGTTTTTGCAAAACGCCATGCTTAGCAGATTGAAACTACGGCATTAATAAGTGATCAAGGACGTGTACTTAGCATCTTGAACGAACTTATCTCAAAATCTCACTGGCAAATGAGGTGGATTTCTTGTTAAACATATTCACATTTTGTGGCATTGTGGGGATTGTAGATGAGCCATGGTGTTATAGGTCAGTCATTCTACATGTATTTCGCCTATTTCTAGAGTGTCCCAAAAATCCAATCCTTGTAGTTGGTTCTATAATAGTTTCCAAAATTCTGAAAATTATTGGGAAAATTTAATAGCAAATTCTAAATGGTGATTTAGTTTGTACCTCCGTCCAATTTTGTCGGAAAAAGGCTATTACATAACACAATACCCATCCAAGGTTTGCCCTGAAAAGGTCGATGAGCCGGTTTAGACCTTGAAAAGTGAATTAAATTTGTTTTTCAACTTACAAATATCTCCCTGGTACTAACCTGTCAGTTGTTTTTCAAAGTAATTACTAAAAGATTAGTCGGTATTTGTATCCACGATTGTTATCGTCAGTAAATGTTTTTTTACTGTCATATTTCATATATTAAATAGTACATTAGCAACTGGCTAAACTTAAATTATCTTCAGCGGGTGTGTGGACAAATCTGTGAGAATATTGTAACTTCCTCCGGAGGGATTAAATGCAAATGAATGGAAATATATTAAATGGATTGACAAAACTTCATATCGGTATGAACCATTTGTGAATAAAAACAACAACAAACAAATAAACAAGTAACCACTGAAAATCAAATGAGTCACATGCAAACATTAGGCACAGATGGTTTCTCTCATTGTGGGCATTGGACATTTCCCTATTTGTCAAAAAAGGGTGTCCTTTAAATGTGAAGGTTCCATTGTAAGATTATCTGTGTTAATTAATATAAAGGTGTATTTCGCGATCTCAACACCTTTGTTGTGGGTAGATTTCATTAGATATTCTCACGAATCCTAAAGAGTTATTCAAAAATTTCAGTTGATTCTGATTCGTATTGATGTTACGAGCGAGTTCGTTTGTTCTCAAAGCTGCCCATAGGTAACTTTGTTTTAATTTCTTTTTTACGGACGGAAAATACAACATTACGATTTTTTTCAGAAACCGATGGATTCGCACGAAGATTTACTATATTCAACGTTCAGAAGATATAAAAATCAATCTATTTGAAGTAAATCGGGGTGCTAGGCTTTGTTCACGAAAAATGCTTTTTAGGATAAAGAAGAGAAAAAACGGGCGTTCTATAGGTACGTTGGCAACAAAAAAGGACTTTCGATCAGTATTGTGCAAAGGCCGATGATTTTGAAAGCTTCGAAATATACATTGATGCAGGTCTTGCTCTTTTAATTAGTTGGTTTTGGATGTTTCAATGGTCAATGTTCGGTACCATGGAAGAAAGAGATAAGAAAGAAGCACAACGATCCACTTTGCTTTGACAAATCCATCTGCGCCCCATAATTGCAATTGGATTCATATCCTCACAAGTGGCCCTTTCGAGGATAATCCTATTTTTCTCGCTCAAGAAAATTCGCAGTGCGTGGTTGTTTCTTCATTGCGTAAAGATTCAGGGTCTTCGGGAATCAAGCGAATCAAGCACGCGAGCATGTGGGGAAGAAAAATACTCAACATATATAGCGGCTTAATAGAAAACCGGTCAATACGCCCGGGGGTTCTTGGATTTTGGTTAGGGAACCCTGCCGTTCCAAAAAAAAGAGGACTAGCTGCAAATGGGGACTACCGCTAGGGGTACAATTCACATAATCAGTGAACTGGTTCATGAAACAATAGGGCAATTAACCTAAACAATCAGCAAAATAACCCTACTGTGTATTTTTCTTGCAGTAGCACAAGTGTCATTTTGTCTTGTACATTGGCTATTTAAATTTTTATCTTTTTTCATGTATTTATAACAGGTCCCGCAAGGGGTATAATCTCACTGCAAATTAGTCCGTTCGGGTGTATCTTTTCACTGAAACTAGTATAATTTCACAAACTGGTCCCCTTATGGCCGGGTATATTTTAACTGAAAATTGGTCTTGTTAAGGCTCGCTTTCAGACCCCTGGAACGAACATGGGTACCCAGCGAAAATTCCAAGACCCCCTCCCCCCGTCAACACGTTCAAATTTTAGTCATTTTCGTTCTCACACTGGGGCAAGCAGCGAGAAAGCTAACTTAAAATATGTGATTTTGGTCAGCGTGTTCATGTCGCACATACGGGTTCAATTTTAACTTACTTAAAGCATAGTCTGGCGATATTATATGACACGATTCTGGAAAAAGAGTGAAAAACAAATCATTTATCGGGGATTCTGCTCTTGAAGAAAAGATTACGCCTAATAAGCATCCTTCTTTATGTTCCAAGGACGCTGACGCTGGTTTGACCACGATGGTAACCACAATTTGATGTACATGAGAATTCATTAGAAGAATTACTAAACTAAGCCTGAAATACAATTACTATACACAAACAAACAGTGTACCAACGCACCAATGTACACAAATATAATCAAATTTAACCCCCCCTAATGATTTGCAACAGGCAAGCTACCACTTTACAATTCGCTCTTGTTCGGCAGAAAAATGTGGAAAGAAATTTGAATATGAGGAGCCGAAAGGCATAGTAGGACATTTTCGTCAGAAGTAAATGATTAGCGCTTTCCTATTTAGATAAGCCTCTTCTGCTATTAGGAATATTGCTCTAGCACGAGCCTTTTAACTCGAAGAGCAATATTTAAAAACTTTATATTTTATAGTTATGCTTTGTCGCTGGTCTTATTTTATTTTATTTGTGGCTCTGAAAAATTACACAGCCTTAAATGCTATATCTATGATTTGTTTGTGATGGTTTTTCAGGGCGTGCCGGCCATGGCCATCTTTCTATTTTGTCATTTTTACTTTATATATATTTTAGTATAAATTTGTATAATTTTTAATCGAATTCTATTGTTGTAATTATTAAATGTATCTTAAGCGACATTTTGGCACGCGATTTTTAAAATTAACAAAAATGGCCAACAGCTAAGAGCCCATGATCTACTTCCAGTCGTCAGTAGATCAATTGTTACGCATGCTCATGCGCGCAATCGCTCGCATCGCTGAAGTATATCATGCTTTATTTTGAGAACACTTTTTCCAATTTCCCCTAGACGTTCCCCTTACCCTTACACAGTACGACGATAGCAGTAACCGCGATGACCACTTGCAGAAACATTCGTCTAGTTTTTCACTTCTGCTCGATGAACGTCACGATTAGTATAAAGATTAATATATACATGCAATACGGCATATCTACAAAGTGGGATCCTCATTTTAAAAGGTAACATTTTGACTTTTTGACCTTACTTAAGTTTGTGAGCAATGGCGAACGCTCAATTTAGCACTCTGAATTTGGTTTCGTTACAGGCTTCTACTGGGACCAGCTTTACATATCCAATTTACGAGCGAGTGTAAATATTGGTCAAGGATTTTTTCTTGCCACTTAAACACCATTGCCCAACCACGAATTTAACATCCGAAGATGGTATTTTATTGTAAAAAATCGAGATTCCCAGAAAATCCCAGGCTGAACATCAGAAGATACAAACGATTACCGAAAAGTAGCCTAAAATACACAGAGCAAACCGACTGCGAATTTGAAGATAAAAAAGAGTCTCCGATGAGGCATCTCAATGCCGTAAGAACATGAGAATAAACTCCAAAGATTAAGCAGCGAAAAAGTCCTACAAATCGCCATCTTGGTATTTGTGATACTGCATATATTGGGCTATGTACCCTGCAAGTGGTTAGCTTTGCAATCCGTGTAATAAAGACAAGACTTTTACTCTGATTCTGTAATTTCTTTTCGTGCGTATCAAAATTCCGACTTGAGATCCAAAAAGCATTTCCCTGTGAATATCCCATTTATAAGCGTAATATTGTGCAACATGACTTGTACAGTTTGACCCCACACCACATCTTAATTGTACCTTTAATTATTCTGTACTGGTGTAACGCACATTCAGCTGTTTAGTGTAGATTTTGAGCCGTCATCGCTTTGAAGACGGTAATGACAATGTTGTATTTTTGGTTCCTACAATTAAAGTAATTAGATGGATTATATGCATTTACCCAGAAAAAAAAAAAAAAAAAAAAAAAACAAACATTCTTTGTTCTCCTTCGCATATCGCCGATTATCCCTTTAATTATATCTTCATTTCCTTCATAACTATATTGAAGTATTTTTGAAGGCATAAAAGGATCATTGCCAATTTGCCAACGTCCATCACAATTTATATCTTGTTTAAAGCCCTGGTATTACTACAAACCATGTTTTCAAGGTCAAGAAGAAAACCTTGAGTTAAACGCTTTTAATCTGAAAGTAGCACACTTCTGAACACTTAAGAGGGCTACGAACTGGTCGTTTTTGTTGATGTCGAAACATGCTATGCACATAATATAAATTTAAATTGTCCCAGTTTCACTGAAAACATATTGCGTAAGATATAAATAAATTTCCATATATATATATGTTTAAATCAAGATTAAAATCATGTAATGATCTCAATATAAAATGGAGGTTTTTCCCTCCTTAAAAGGTATCCATAATTTTCACTTTTGTTCTTCATGTAAGTTTTGGACACGTAAAAAGGTTTTTTGGCCCCATCGAAACAGCACATCATAAAATATACGACATCAGATTGTCGGGTACCACTACTAGAACGGGGGCGCCATTTTTTTGTGATTCCGGTACTTTTGATTTCATTCATCCCATTTAAGTTTTTCTTCACTCCTCTAATCGCTACATTAGAAACAAACAGTGGTCTTTTGCTATTGCACCAGAACCAGTCGATTTTCTGCGAAAGTTTATTACATTAAGGTAAGATGACCCGGTTACATTCCTTAATTTGTGGGACCTTATGCCTTGCGTAGGACAATCACACAAGTCCGATGTTTATCTATTTCCTCACACATCTATGGCAGGCTAAAACATATAGCAATAAGCCCACCTAAACACATAACTATACCATGTACGTTGAACTCCTTATCTGCGCCCAGAATATTCATTGTAATGATTCCGGATTCGTCATATTCTTTAAACTCAGATCATTAAATTCAACTGTATTGGTGACTTTTTTAACCAATTATGATCCGTGAGGCATTCACATATAATATTGCGACTCGTTCAATATAAAAGTGATCTTGATGATCAGGTAAAATGGTTCCAATAAGATAACTCCTGACGGCCTTTCATTGCCCTAAACCGCGGCATACAGAAGATCCCACCGGCTAGGTTACACGAAGGAAATCCTCCACCTCGCCACAGTGAATAACAGTACTATCACTGACCAACTTTCCAGTGTTTGCCAGCGGAACAATAGTTTCTAAAACTATCCGAATGAACCGTTTACTTTTGGATAATCGTAACATAAGACGTATAAGTAAAGGTTTGGCACTTTCGCGTCGTACAAAAATAAGTACTTTGCACATCAAGACACTAAATAATGTTCGCATTACTACTATATCACTACCAATTTGCGATCTCTATTTCTAGTTAGCAAGAGCCAGTCCTATAAAGATCTGTGCCTTATCCTGCCAATCCTATAACTCTGGTGATCCAACTTTCTTTCGAAATGGCAATCGCTACCTTTGTTTCTCTGGCTTCTCCCAAATTCCCAATGGCTCCTAAGCGCTCATTTTTCCTTTCAGCGTCAACTCGGGTTCGTATTCCAACAATTGTCGAGGGAAACTTTGCAAAAAAAACACGTATCAACAGTTTTTCATTGTGGTTCGTAAAATGTCGAAAAAGATGGGCATGAATTTTTTCTTATTGATTCGGCCCCTGGAGCCAGTATAACCACGCAACTGGGACTAAGAAGAAGCGGCTAGGGGCTTCACCAGATAACCTAATACTTCCCGGTGCAAATCGAGTCCAGCCGACTTGAAGTTTCCATGCAACCTCTAGTCTAAATAAAACATTAAATGTTAACCCACTTTTAGACGGTAAACATTGCCATTTTGTTAGTCCAGGATCAATTTTTTATCTATAAGAGATTACAATGTCCATTTTTGTGCGGGGGTAGCCTGCGGGCTACCCGCTCCTATTCGCTTGGGTTTTGACCTACTTTTCAAATAGCAGTGTTTGCAGAAAATATTTGTCCCGATTATATCCTCTAAAATCCTACATGTGTGATAGTTTTTATGAAATGTTGTGCAATTTTACGTCCTATGGATATTACTTCAGAAGATATAGGCCCCAGCGAAAACCTGAACGTACATTACCAAAAGATATAGTGTTCAATAGAGTATAAATACGGGTCAAAATCAGCGAAGGTTCCTGAGAAATCTTAAGTGATTTGCTGGTTAACAGCGTCTTTTAATCGTTATGAGTGCATTAAATTAACGGATGCTTAAAATACTTGGAAATAAAACACTTTTATATATAAAAACATTAATAAAATACTAAATAAAAATTCCTTTAAAAGGAAAGGGTGGGTCAATAAGAAATATTCGCTGTAATTGTATGTGAGGTATTAGTGAGATGATATAGTGCTTTTTTTGACCTGCTTTGGGCAACGGTTCAGATGATTACAAAATGATCTTCTTTGAAATAATTATTAATTGTCTTTTAGTTAAATCAAGGGGACTATGCTGTGATCACGAATGCCCATTTAAGAATGATTTCATTTTGATGTTATGAATAAAAACGTTTTCAAAAATCGTTCACTATCCAAAAGTTGGATGATTTAATTGCTTTTAATGTAAAGGAGGCCGTCGAGAAACATTAGTGTAGGATTTTTGATTGGAATCAGGCAACCTTAATATAAGGTGCTTACATTTTTTAGGAACAGAATGGCTGGATTTGATTGGATCAACCCCTTATTTAAGTTTTTGCGTTAATAACGGCATTTTTTAACGCAAATTAAACTCTATGACTTACTTTTGATTTTTTTTGGGGTCACCCTGAACCGTGATAATAAACCTCAGGCTGTTTGTTTTTCTACCTGCATGTCAAACATCAGGTCCTAGGTCAAGGGGCTTCAAAGCGCATAATCGGACAGACATATCTCATGTTAGTAGTACAAGTGCATTTCCCCTGTGTTTTGTGAATTTACCTATGCGCACACTTTTTAATAGACTGTGATATTTACGAGTAAATACGGTGTAATGATGTACTATGTCATGAAGTACGAATGTTCTAAGTTTTGGTATATGAATTGAAATAGTGCAATGGCTTGGGTGAACTTTTAAAAAATTTTGACAATTTAGGTCTTTGTGGGACGGAGTAAAATTTAAGAAAATAATATGAAAGTCATTGGGTGACAATGTGCTGAAAGTGGTAGCTTTACATTTTTTAAAGGGCTTTAAAAATAATTATTTAAAACAAAATGTTAGCGATCAGTTGGTACGTGTGCCGAATCCTATAACATACTTTACGTCCGTCGGCATGCCCACATATCCGGAATTGCTTCTTCTTCTATTTCTGCTGGTGAGTCTGCGGTGGTCAACCTTGTGGTGTATACGATAGCGTTGATTGTTTTCCCGACTAAAGTGTATTATGGTATTTGATTGGTCCGCATTTTTTTAAAAATCCGTAAATGTAAAGAGGGATATGAAACCTAAAGAACCGTAAATTATTTACGTTCATGTATACCTTGGCTAAATGTGTCCAAAAATCACATAGTCAACTTGCAAAAACCCCACAACATGTCATCTTACTAATCCCTTCCCATTACCTTTTACATGGCCTATTTCCCCTTGCAAACGCCTTTCCTTTTTTAAAGGAATTTTTATTTTCATTTAACAATGATGGCCATCTTAATAGCCAGTACACACCAACGACCCCTTTTCGTGGCGGAAGCAGCGCTAATCTTAGTAGGTCACCCGCAAGGTGATATGGGGACATTAATCACCAAGTTGGTTGTAACTCGAATCAAAACGCGTCAAAAAGTATATAACATGTTCTTCTCCTTCAAGGATTAAAAAGGTATACTTGCCCAATCTGCAGGTTGTAGTTCATTATTATGAGTCAAAACCGATCCAAGCTTCACAATCATGGTAAAATATCGGATATAATCTGTTCGTCATTAAATTGGTGTAAATTGTTCGTCTAATGGTAGAAGGCTCCCAAAATATACTGTTTGCACCCATAGATTATATTTTGCCTATTTAGAATGCAAAATCGACACGGCGCTACGGGGTCTATAGGTCACTCAGTCCACTCTGTAATCTTATTTAAACTGGTCAAGAATCTTTCTTATAATGTGACCAAATGAACATTTAAACAGTTTCGAAACAAAATCGAATTTTGATCTGCTTCCTCGTCGGTTGATTTTCAACCTTGTTAATGGACATTTGGATTCTTAAGGTCCAGGAAATGAGATGTAAACCTACTACGAATCTTTACAGGCTTCATTCCAATAAACAGGGCCAGAAAAACAAGCATACCCTACCAGTGACTCATTTGGTGACTATGCTTTTCAGGTTCAGTCAGTGTCCATTAATAGATGCCCACACCACTCCACCTGGAATTCTCTATTACTCTCTGAAAAATCAATAGTTCCTAATGATGTCATCACCAACCCAAATATTGAATGCTTTCATCGCCCCTTACTTGTAGGACTCGAAACAAACCACATCAATTCTATTTGCATTTCCTGGGACCTTAAATACTTCATTACGGTTTGCCAATGGTTAATATCTGGGTCACAAACGTTATCCTTATATACCTCTATAAAAAGCGTAGGTCGTCAAATTGATAAGGTGACACCAATTGTATTTTTGATTAGTCCCGTGTGACATCTAATGTAATTAATCTACATGATCTAGTCACCACGATTAACTGGTTAATTCATAGAGATTCATTACATGTCACGAAAATACATAACAGTGACCATATCTAGATATTCCGTGGATTATAAAATCTTGTCCAAGTGTCACATCGTGTTGAAATTCTATTATTCAAACCGTTATTCTAGGTTTTGAAATCTAGGTCGTTGTGCGTTGGAGAATGGTTGAATAGATCACTGCTGTAACATAGGATTCTGTAATTTTCATTTGCGAATCTTCGCGCTCAGGATGTTCGTCCGCCGAAGATGTATGTATTAGGGGAGTAGTGTGAAACTCCCAAAGTGGGTTATTTTAGGAGTTTAATAGTCCACACGAAATTACACCTACAGCAATACATCAAATGAAAGCTTATTATGTATACTTTCAGATTAGGCATGTGTTGTGAAATTGCCAATGTGGGCCAAGGTGGTTTTTGGGGCATTTTAGCCAAAAACAGACATGGGGCAAAAAATGATTTTTGAGATATGGTCTTTTGGAAATCATATTACATCGAACATATATTGCGTCCCAAAGAAGAACCCCCCCCCCCCAACAAATAAGCTTCTAAAGTTTGTAAAATATTACAGAAGTATAGGGCGATAATTGCAGGCAAATATGCGTTTTCTCAAAAATCATGTTTTTAAAAACTGAAAAATAGTTCAACTTTTAGCTAAGCATTCAAAACATGCATCTTTTTTATTTCTCCAAATTGAGCTAAACTATATATAAAGATATCATTGGCATTCAGATTAGGTAGATGTGGAAACTGCAGTCGGTGGGCAAAGAGTGGTTTTGGGTCATTTTAGCCAAACAACATACATTTTGGGCCAAAAATGATTTTTCGAGAGAGATATTGGTATTTTTGACATCTATATAAAGGCCCCCATCTACTTTAAGTAGGTTTCAGAACTATTTGTGTCCCAGAAGCTCACAAGAAACTTCTAAAGTTTACAAAATATACAGTAAGTATATGCGATTTGAGTGAAAATATACGTCTTTCTCCAAATTGAGGTTTCTAACAGCTGAATAATAGTTAAATTTAGCCTACACATTCAAAACATCCATGTTTTATGCTCTAAATTTAACTGAAAACTACTTCAAAACTACCATTGTCATTCAGTTTAGGTATTAGGTTAACATGGTCAAATTGGGCCAATTAGTCAAAAACATGTGTTTTTTTTAAAATAATTCTTAGAGTGTGAGTTATATATGATATCTATGTAAGTAGATTTTAGAAACTATGTCATACCTCACCATCTAAAAGGCACCATGTCACTGGGGAAAGTGGTAAATAGCAATCAGTCTATGAAAATCTAAGTTACAGTATTTGAAGAAATAGAAAGAATATGAACCGTTGATCTTTGAAATTTTATGCGATTGTGAGATGATCTGTGAAATGTCATTCAGTCTCCAAATTCCTCCAAGATTTTTTATAATTATCAGGGGACTAACCAAACCCTATGTGATTTTACGCATCCTGTGACAATTTTCAAATTCTTATCGATTGGATGTAGTTTTGTCTGGATTTTATGCGAAAATGTTGCAATGTCGCACATTTGTGTGCGAATTAACAAAATCTTATGCGATTTTTAACAGCACTTATTGTGATTTAACAGAATCTTGTGCGATTTAATATAATTCTGTTCAATTTAAGAAAATCAGTGGCGAGTTTA
>JAMKCH010001544.1:0-150163 GCA_023653785.1 Ophioderma brevispina
CGTTTGGATCCCAACATCTGCGTCTTGAAATTTAGGCACAAAGTGTCAAATTGCAAAAATAGACCTTATGTCCTTAAATTAGGTCACAGGTCAATCTTCAGGAATGAGGTGACTCTATGAAGGCAAGTTTACAGAGCTTGATATTATCATTCTTGATATATTGCAAATAAAAATAAACCTTGAACTTAAATGTTAGATCGAGGGCCATTCTCCTGCAAACTCTTAGGAGGGTCATCCACAACGATTTCAGACCCTAGAACCTATGGTTCTTGAAATATCATGTGCAAGAAGGCACACACAAACAGACAGACTCCCCCTCCCCCTTCATACAGACAGGTCAGGACAATACCCCAACCATTGCTAATGACCATGGGGTAATAATCCAATAGTCAAATAAGGACACATTCAATGAAATAGCTCAATGTCATCAACATAACAGTGTATATTCTTGACAACATGCCTGACGAGGAGCTGTCTATGTTTTAATCCATTAAATGGGCTTTTTTCAGGATATTGCCAAAAAGGCCAAGTAGGAACATGGAAACAATAGGGGAAGGGGATTAGTAGAGCGTGGTTGGTGTTTGCCTGGTGGGATAGAAGATCTGGGATACACTCAATAAACAATGTAATTACCAACTGGCACTTTCTCCAGTTAATAGTTGGCATAGCCCCAATCTGTTCTTAACCAGTCTTGCGGTGTTGGCAAGCCCCAATTCCCACTCAAGGATATTCAGATGCAATTACAGTCACAGATGCCACAATGACATATAACACGACTTTGATTATATATATAGGGGTTAATTCAAACGAATGGACTACCCTGTAGATGTCTACCTTTTCTCCTTGAGATGAGAGGAACCTTAAAAAGCGAGATGGAATCTAGGAACACAGAAACTTATTTTCACTACAGCATTCCAGAGCCCTGGCATTAAATTTATCAAATGCCAAAAATGATGTGTTGCATTAGGGGTTAAATTCCCATGCAGAATGAAACATATAGCTATTTTATATACTTCTTTGGGCAGCCCTTTTAAAAGTTTTAACATCTTGCACACAAAAAACTCATTTCAATCCTGTTGTTCACATTCTGTAGTCTGTATACTAATATTTCAAAAAGTTAACTTTTTATTATTTTACAGTTCAGACCACATTTCTGAACATGCATTTCAACCATTCAAACATGCTACCCAATGAATCAAAATATTTTTGGCTAAGATTTGAATTGGCATTTTCAGCTGCACTCTTGAAAAAGGAGTTTACACTCAAGAAAAAAATACTTCCAAGAACCCCTGGGCTCCATCAATTCCTATGTGACACCTTCAGTGACCCCATGAAATACTTGTCAAATTTTGCAATGTTAGAAATTCATATCAGGTGTACGTGCCAAGAAAGCAGCCTCAATGTCTGGTCCAATTTTGATCCATTTTCTTGCTGGGCAACTATTTGCCGCCTATTTTTCTAAGGGGGTCCAGAATTTCTACTTCTTTTGTTTTGTTATAAAAACTGGCAACTACTGATATCATAAAGAGCATTAAAAGATTAAATCTTATGCCAAATGACAATTTAACCTCCCTGTCAAAATCTCAAAAACCAATGTACCAAAGCACAAGGGACCATTTTGACCCCCCTCCAAAAAAAATCTTGTTAGAACATAATAGTAGTTTCTTCAGGAGTCGTATAAGACTCACCTAATTAGTATCCACAATTGAAGAGCTTTCATTGTTTAATTACAGAAAAGGGCCACCCTGTGAGGGCCCAGGGGCCCAAAATGTTGATACTCTTTAAGCCCTCCACCAGACGCTCTTCAATCAGATTCCTTTTGCCAAGTTACATCATTAAATATTGGCCATTGCATTTTGAAAAATTTCAAAAAATGCTCTTTAATTGGAGTACATGTCTTTGACCCCAATTATGATTCAGACAAAAGATGCATAACATGTCGACCTTTAATGAGGCAAAGGAATTCTGCATATCTAATGTACCGTTTAGTGATACAGCAATTACACATATTTAACTAACTCATTTGCATAAAAAAAGTAAGGTATTAGAATTTAACACCTCAACACAATTGTATCATATTGTGTCATCACGGTTACTTACAACATCAAACATTTTACAAGAGAAACATAAAATACATTATGAATATTATAATTCTAATTACAGCATTTAACATGCATGACATGATTTGGATAATCAAATATCTATTCATACACAAACAAAAACACTTTCCTTTTAAATAGTCATAACATACAAACTACTCTTAATCTTTATGAAATAGCCAAGATACAATGTAATATTTAATAAAACAGATTTCTTCTTTTGGCAAATCTATTGCAGATTTTTTGGAAGGCCATATTTTTTTTTTTTACCCTTTGGGCACAAACCTTTATAAATGGGGTTTTGGGGTGCAGCCTGTTCTATCAAGGTGAAAACTTCATACTTTATCACAGAAATTCCAGGGTTAACATTTTTCTCATGGACGGAGCCCATTTATAGTCCCCATTCCAAAATGACTTTATTTGGGTTCAATATAAGTAGGATCAAAAGGTTCCATTTCAATGAAATTAGTACCACACATGCAGGGTCAATGACAAGTAATAAAATTAGAATTCCACAAAGTCACCTAGAAATTAGTGGCAAAATGTAGTTTCAAATTAAGAACAAAGGGAACACAAAAATGTCTAACCATTGACTCATGTGTTGTAACCTTTACAGAATCTACTAGGGTGAAAAGGGTTAAGAGATTTTACACAGCATTAAATATATAACCTTTGACCTACAGATCTGTATCTTACACCTGGGGGCATATTCACAAAGCACATGCAAGTGCAGCTTTGCCAAGAGATCCCTTTAAATTTGGTTAAGTGAATCCTTAACACTCATGATTTAACTTACAGCAACTTTTAAGTGACCTCATAGGTTCTTAAAAGGTGTGTGTTCTGAGCGTCTTTGTGACCCCAACCCGATTTACCGGAACTAGTATCGATTTTGATATCAGATGAAAGGCTGTACTTTCCTCATTGTCTTGAAATTTGAGCTGTCAATCCATTTCATTCCCAAGATACAGACCAAAACTGCCATTCTAACACTATCATTCCCAAGACTCACTAAAACTCACTGAGCCAAGGCTAGAAAATGCACTAAGGCCAAAAAGATGCGATCACATCATCAAACGAACACACATATGGGCAAGAAAACACCCTTGTGGCTTGCAATCCCTGGTCATGGGACTGGGGCACTGGGGAAACGGGGGCCCCCAGGTTCGAATCCCACCCAAGATGTCCCATCTTCTTTAGCTTCTATCCCTTTACCCCTTCCCTTCCTCTCGGGAGCTAGAAACGAGAACAGTGTTAGGGTTAATGGTTAACATTGGCACAGTAACGAATAGGGCCTTACAGTATTATGCATTATTGCTTCTACCATCAAATCGCAAGTTTGTTTCCCACAATACTTAGTGGGGAGTGTGTACAAGTGCCAGGCTCTCATATCAAGTTGAGAACACAATAGATATAAATCAAAACAAGCACCTTCAAAAGACAAGTTTTCTAAACCTAATTTTATACTTGAACAAACATGCAAACTGCAAATGTTCTGTCACTTCTGCTGCACTCCTAATCTATTTACTGCAGGTCAACCCAGGTCACTGCAGGTCACAGGTTGCAGTACATTGCAGTGAACTTGCAAAGGATTGCAGTAAAATTGGCATACTGCACCCCACTGCATCCTGACTTTGTTGCAGTACTGCATCACAAATACCGCACATATTAAGGGTTATAGAGGATATTTGAAGAGAAAAGGCATTCTGCGTACTGCGTGTCAGTTTGCACTGCCACTTACGCACTCGCAGTCAGAGCGTAGGAGATCTTTCTTAGGTGTGCGTGATGCATGCACAGTTCACCGCAAGAATGTTTGCGTTTTTTAGTTGTAGTTTTTGCCTCGTTTCGCATCGCATAATACCAATATACAATATATTTTGCTATGGTGTGGTTGGGTTTGGTAGACCATTTCTGTATGTTTTTCCCCACTCTGCCAAACCAAAGTACAGGTAATAAAAAATGGAAAGAAAAAAAAAAGTTAATCATATCCAGGGGCGTACCCAATCGTTTTCATAGATGTGGGGGTGCGGGTGGGCGTCGGTAGGGGTAAGGGTCACCGATTGCCGACAAACCGCCCATGTACCGACATTAAAACAAATAACACAAACATGTTAGATGTGTGTCGGGGAGTGGTGTCTTTGTACGTTCTTAAATTTGGTGGTTTTATGATAGATTCCCGAAAAAAGTGTGAAATAGCTAGAAACATCTGTTGCCGTTTGCTTTATACAAGAGCCAAATATTTCGCAATTTCCGAAATAAGACAATACTTATGCCATGGCATTCAATTTCTAATGTAGTTGTATCAGAACTTTAATTCCCTTAGATAAAGGGCATTTGTTCGCATGGAGCCAGGAAGAGAGGGGAATGTTTTTCGGGATCTTAGCTTCAAAGTCAAGAACCCGATTTTTATAGGAAACATATGGAATGGTGATGGGGAAAGTTTTATCTGAACAAATTAAATCCAATAAAACTAGATCCCCTTATTCAATTATCCCTACATGCCCTGCACAGCTGTTTGAAAGTCTCATTTATTATGACAAAACTAGAATAAAGCAAAAAAATATCAACGGCGACACACTTTTGACGACTAATTTGGATTATTTATACTACTGACTTCATCCTGTGTAAATTTTACAAAATTTCATTTTAACATGTCTCTCTATGGGAAATGGACATATAGAGGGCGCTATAACATACAAATCCTGACCTTTGTAGGCCTATATGGCAAGATTCCCGCAATTGATTTTTCTGATTTTTGCAGAGGTGATAGCTCTTGCAGGTCTCTACTTATATCAGTTGCCAAAATTATGTCGCCACTGCTTAAAAATGCTCTAAAAAATAAAAGAGACGATTTGATGGGGTCAAACAGCTGTGCCTGAATTACCTACCGTGCTGTTCCTAATAAACGCCCCTACTCTAATAAACGCCCCCTACGATTTTTGGATAAAACAATTCAAGAAAAGGAGTTAAGCTTACCTAAATCACATGATTTAATGGCCGGGACTGTCGTAATTCGTATCATAATCGCTGCTGTGCACAGTTGTAATAGTTTAATTAGTATGGAACTTTGACCTCGGGAGGTGCGAAAACAGCGTTCCCCTTCTCGTTCGTTTGTATTATTGGTACTAAGCAAAAATAAGCGTGTGTAAGGTGATTTTTGCGGGATTTTTTTACTTTCCATTTTGACTAATAAACACTCTCCCTTTTGAAAAATGCACCGCCCCGGGGGCGTTTATTAGGAACAATACGGTAATTTTATTTTCCTTGTATAGGCCTATATTTTAAACAGATCTGTTTGCCTAATTTGAAACAAAAATGTTCGCAATGCACTCACTCCCTCACTATCCCCCGCACATTAACCCACCCATCCACATTCCCCCCCACACATAGTTTATTTTGCTGCCTGTCTGTCAACAAGAGCCAATTCTCTTGCGAACGCGTACTTGGCATTGGTTTGCGCTTTTTTCTGTGCGTCAATACGCAAGGTAAGCTGCGCTTTTGTTCATGCAAACAGGACGCACTTGAAAGGAAAATTGCAATTTTTAGGCCTATTTCGTCGTTTTTCTCAAAAACTAAGTCGGTGACACCGTTTTTATTAGTGCGCCGAAAAGATATTATAAAGGTTCTTAACATAAGTAGAAAAGTCAAAAATCATTTGATTGTTTATATTTTATGCCTGGGAAAACTACAACATTTTCCGGTTTTCCCACAGAGCTCTGTACAAATTTTTGAAAATAATACACTTTTTGAACAGCCTATAGCTCAAAAACGAAGTCGGTGACCCCCATTTTTTATTTCAGATTTGTCAACTACATCAATTAAAATACCATATATCAAAAAATTAAGAAAATCGATCGATTATTTCAATTATCCTCTATGACCCTTAATGTCAAGGGCAATTCCTGTGAAATTAAAAGCTTGAATATGGGGAGAGAGGAAGAAAGTAAATATATAGCAGTCAAAATAAAGAGACGATGACACACAAGGGAATAATGTAAACGAGGTGCAATTTTGGTTACAATTTGTTGCACTGCTCTTCACCGCATTGTATTGGAATTCATGCAGTATGATACAGTCTTCGCTTCACTGCGTTGCACTAAATGAGGGCATACTGCAAGCAATTGCAGTAACAATTTTGGTAGGCTGCATTGCAGTACGGCAATGCAGTGAAGTATGAATGGACCTTAAGGAAAAATCAGGCCAGGTTTTCTTGAGCGCCTGCTACTGGTATCCTGGTAACCAGTACTACCTGTCCAAAGGACAGGTTGTTGGCAGAATTCAAATCAGGAGGGTAGCTGGTTACCCTGGTACAACTAAAAAGATGATCAACCTACAATTGCGAGAGCTAATGGCGGCCATCCAGCACATTGACTCTTCTTAAATCAATCTTAATTACACCCTTACTTTAATTCAAATACAAATCACACAATTCAGTCAATTCACAATACAATACGCCACCAGCGGTTGCTCTGATGAGCCCGAAATACGCAGTGCATCATGAGGAAAAGTCAATATCCAAAGGCCAAACACCCAAACATAACATGGGAAGGTATGACTATATTTGTAAAGTTTGTCAATACATGATACCACGTTCAAGGTCAAACTATTTGCAAATGACATTTTCCAGCATCAAGGCTTTTAAGCATTTTTTTCATCCAGACCAGTAAATAGCCCCGTTTACACTGGCCCAAAAGTCAAAGTGAATTTGATTGAGTCGTCATCGATTTCACTTTTTCCTGAAGTGTAAACATGTGCAGTCGTAATCGATACGACTTAAAAAGTCGAATTCGTAAGTTGCTTTTTAGCAACTTACTTTTGAGTGAATTCGAAAGGCATCATTGAATTTGAATTTTTTGCAGTGTAAACGAAACACGTAATCGATTTCAAGTCTACTGGCCGTAACAAGTGACCCGTCTCTGTGCACTTCCGGCTTATCACCAAGCAATTAAATGCAACGTACTGTACTTGTAACCATGGCTTGTAAACAACTGATGTGACTGAGCATGAAGGTAATGCCCTCATTCCAAAGAATTCGGACTTCGGCGTTGTCTTCGTTTTCTGTCTAGTTTATGGTTAGTTTTGTTAATATTTAGGCCTTATTTCACAGAAAATCCAATCACGGAACCCAGGGCGGAACCCGAATTTTGTGTCGGTCCGGGAGGTCGGTGGTAGTGATTCGGCTCATCATCATTGGCCGCCATGTTAAAGATCGTGCGAAATCTTCGTTGAACCGGAAGTTAAACTTCCCGATATATGGTGGCGTCAACAATCAATTTTCTGAAAACGAATTCGGAAATCCGCTTTCAGTGTAAACACATACTACTCGAATTAATTTATGCTAATCCTCAGTTGTAATTTAAAAATAATGTCAAATTCAATTTGACTTATCTCTAGTGTAAAACGTGGTAAATGATTGGAACAATTGTCCCCACCATATCACAGACATTGAGGATCCAACAGTTTTCAAAGCCCTCAGCACATTAATTCTCAATATTTGGCGCGTCCACCTCTTCAAGACGCAATCTGCATGATGTCCAGTAGGGGGTTTCATCCTTTTACATCTGAAGATCCAAAACAAACTATGCTACTCACAAATGCAAATTTATACATTTGCAATAATACTAATATAGGTGCTATGCCAGGAGTGGACATCCGGATTTCAGACAAAAGCTGCATGGCAACATAGTGTGGCAGTCCACTCATTATAATGCGTGCCGGTTCATAATCTTGAATCGGCAAAAGGGTGGGGGCTGAGACATTTTTCCACTAAAGGTGGACTTGCGTGGAGACGAATTAAAGGATGGCCGTAAAATTCCTGTAAACAATTGAACTTATACTAATAACACTTCCTTCGTCTTGCTCGCATAAATATGTCTATCGCTTCCCGGCCAGCTCGCTCACGATTTGCCACAACCTCACATGACGGCCAATCAGCATCGTTTTAGATCATTGTTTTATCGGTGATTGGTCAATCCGTTTTTTACTAAAACGAGCTTGGGTCCTTCTCCCCTGTTTGTGAAAGAAAATAGCTTTCGTAAATGATCGCACGATTGGAAACCCGATTATTTTTAGTCTCAGTCCTAAAATGGCGGCGCCCCGTCAAAACAATGGAGTTGGGATCGCGTGATTTTTGGCGAAGAAGATTCAGATTCTGATGCAGAAGTTTGAGGGATTTTGATGCAGATGAGATTGAGGTAGAAAGAAAAAGCTGATAGTGGGTCTGAAATGACTTTGATATTGGGCTTGGATCATGTAACCAAATGCGTATGCCCAGTCATGCCATCTGAGACCCGAGCCCTTGACGGGCTAGGCTAGCCTACCTTGATTTTGACATGGACGTTGTATCATACACAACATTTTGTTCAACGTTCATTTCGTGTTCCTCTGTGTGGGCTAATTTGGATATCTGGGCAACAAAAAAATAAATTATGTAATATGAAATATATAGGCCTAATTTCACTTTGTTTTTTTTATAATTACTAACAGCACATGTGCAATTCTGTGATGGAAGTTATGTTACTGTTTACCATTACTGGTAATCACAATTATTGCTTGCGAAGGTAAAAAAGGGTGGGGGTCCGAAGTTTTCGGTAAATGGTGTCTCATAAAAGGGTGGGGGGTCAATAAAAAGGGTGGGGGTCAACCCCAGTGCCCCTATGGGCAACAACGCGTGTGATTCGATGCGTGCTGCACGTATAGTGTCATACGATGTGCAGTGATTCTAAAGATGCAATTCGCGCAGTTTGTTTTCACTGTGATACGGGAATTCCCTGGGCTTCCCCTTTGTTTTCACCGCGATGTGACGTCAGTCCGCTCCCGGCTATATATCATTTTTTTGTAATTTGATCACAAATAAATTTCCTTTTGTTTTTAAAAAACTTATTATACCATGCATTTGTTTTGGTAAAATTTGAACGGTGATTGGAAAAGTTATGTCGACCCAGAAAGAAAATGGGGGGCCTTGGCAAGGAGCCAATCATTGGTGGAAAATCTGGCTTATTTCCTTCAGAGTTCCATCTTCCAACAACCCACGCTTTTATATATAAAACCAACAACTTTGCGCACCGCTGCCCAGAAGGGTCCAAAAAGCCGAAAGAGAGTGAAATGCCAACATATACAAACTTCACTTGCTTCTGGGAGGTGGCCCCAGTGGCTTAATGCCAAATAGTAATAAGAGGAAACAGACTGTGTAAAGGTCATGTAAAATGTGAAATGTGGGTCAGTAGCACACAGACAATAGGAATGTCTACATGGCCTTTGTAAATTCCAAGCCATTGCACAGTCCACAGCATTGCATATCTTAGTGGGCGAGAAGTTAAAACTGGAACTCTGTTTGTTTAGAATACCACCAACACTTGTCTTTCAATCAAGTTGCTTTAAACAGTGTTACATAAGGTCATACATATGGCATTGATCCAATGAAGGTGCTCAGGAATGAGAAGGGGAAAAAAAGATTGGCTTATACTGATGCTATTAAATACCAGAGTGGTGTTATTTCAAATCATTGCAACATTTACTGTGTCATCTATGGCCTGACATTTCAAAATCCATATGAAATTGTCAGTTAAGAATTGATAAGTAAACTGTTTGAAATCACACACAAACAAGAGAGCCATTTTCAGCACTGAATACCTCTGAAATAAAATAATGAAGTCATTGAACTCTTACGGTCACATGAGGTGACCAACATGTGGGACACTATCCAAGGATCATTGTATCCAAGTATCATCTTCTTAGTGTATCCACAAGTCATTGATAAAGGCTTATGGTGGAGTCAGAATTTATTTAACTGAGTATGCTGCACCGGGGCCGCGTGTATCTGTGATACGGGCACTCCAAACATGGCCCGCTTTTGAGGCTGGGGCGGATTGGGAACAGTCAGGGGTTTTCACCCTACTCTTATTCCACACTGACTGTGATGTTGGCCTACATGTACAGTTGTGACTCTCTGTACACGGGACCGATGGCTTAACGTCCCCTCCGAAGGACGGGATGCTTTCATGATCCATTTGCCCAATTCCAAGTGAACCATGGAGGAGAGCGATATTCAGTATTTAATCAATAGCTGGTATGCAGATCAAATCCAGAATTGATAGTATCCGAATAAATCCCAACAAGTGACCCCACCGGGATTTGAACCCGAAAATGTTTGGTTAATTTGCACCACAGGTAAGCACCCTAACCGCTAGGCCACGCTCTTCCGCCAAGTGTCATGAACACTGATCGATATAATGTGGATACACCAATCAATTTGATAATTCGCTGTAGAAGTGGAACGTAATAGGATTTGTTGCCCTAGCAATCCGTCCAAACAAATCACAGGCTCATAGCACTGGGAATTCAAACCTTTCATTGTTTAGCATGTGTCCCGTGCCCTGTGATTTGTTTGGACCGACTACTGGGGAAACAGATCTTATTATGTGGCACTTCTACAAGAAATTCTGACCATTTTATCGCCATGACCTCTGGATGATCTTTGACCCAATTCTTGAAAGGGGTAACCTGTGAGGCACTACCCAAAGACCATTACATACAAGGGCCATGAAAATGTGCACACATGTGGAAACAGTTGGCAATTATGTTTAGGATTAGCAATGTCAACCCCCCACACTGCCCCCCCCCCACACACACAGTTATCCCTATGTGCCCCCTGCTTTGCAGATGACACCAACACCACACCATTTTGCCTTGTACAGAATGCCTGGATAGTGAAATATGACAGTTAACCTTTCCGAAGAAATCATGTCATGCCATAATTTAATAAATGCCCCAAACATTTCACAAAGACATGCACACAACACTCATTTGCCATTTCCTGATAACATTCCAGCTTATTTGTGAAAACAGGGTAGTTGACAGACACGAGGGTTTCCTCTTGGCTACCTGTCTTTCCCCCACTCCATCAAGCCAATCATTTTGCTGTGGGAGGCATTCAGCGCCCCCCCCCCTTCCCTGAACTACATGCAGCTCGGGGGGAACGGAAGTTGTCCAGCGTGGAATGACCATGGTGCGGTCATGTAGGAGGAAAATAAGCACTTCCGTTTAATGAGATTGGATAGACTTATCCCTAACTTACAATTAGGCCTAGAAAAAATCCCATTTGTTTGTTCAACTGACCAACTTCACATGGAATGGGAAATGGAACTGTGCCTGACTTATGCATGTAATACGTTTGTAAGCTTTGTGGTTTCCTTGCGCATGAGTTTATTATAACAATTAATGTATTTGTGTTGATTATTGTCATATTTATATTTGATAATGTGCACTACTTTCATTGTTGTTTTTAATGTAAAAACTCTGCAATTTGAATTTGGCCAGCAGGCAACAATGTATGTAAATTGCTAATAAATCCCAAATAGCTTCCCACACATTTGAAATTTCCGTAAACAAATTTTTCCAAAAAGCAGTACATTTTTTTATCAGTTTATTGTGCCTTTTCTTTGTAAATTTTCTTCTCATTTTAAAGGACACTGAGCTAAAATATTTATATGTTATAGTATTACTTCATAAAATTTGGCTGCATGATAACTTGGAAGGGAGGTAGGTGGTCAAATTCTTTCATGTGTTCTACATGGAGGAATATAAAAAAATATTTCAAATGTCGAGCTGAATTGCTGCATCGGTTTGGTTATTGATGCAAAAATGTGTACCACGAAGTTGTGGTCAACCACACTTGGGAAACTTTCTGCTTATCCCATTCTAAGGGAACATTTCTTGGTGCTAAAATTTTACATGGGTTGTGAAAAAATCCGAGCTTTCTTCTGAATGATGATGAGGTATAAAGCGGAAGGTGGAGACACAGCTCTCAATCAGGTCACCCACCTTGAAAGGAGCACATCATACATGTAAAAGATAAATTAGGGTAGCGAATAGCCTCATCCCCAGGACCCCCTGGTTTCATCAGAAGTGGTCACAACTTTGGTGCTGGAAGAAACCTGCCATTTTTCTCACTTACCCCATGATATTTT
This sequence comes from Ophioderma brevispina, assembly GCA_023653785.1. Taxonomy (NCBI): domain Eukaryota; kingdom Metazoa; phylum Echinodermata; class Ophiuroidea; order Amphilepidida; family Ophiodermatidae; genus Ophioderma; species Ophioderma brevispina. Next base: position 12,065 of record JAMKCH010001544.1, read on the forward strand.
AGCACTGAAAGTTGTTTTTGTTATGAGCAAAAATGTGTCCCATTTTAGTGTTCTATAAGGTTACAAAATCATGTTTTAGTGTTTATATCAAAACGGATTAAAATAGTGGCGTGAAACTTCACAAGTGGGATATTAGGGTCAAGGTCGTTTAATCAAGAGGACATTTTATACAATGAAATCAGGTCATCCGCCTTTAAGTAATGCCATCTGGCTTTATAGTTCCAAATTAGTGTCGCTGATGGCACCAAGTATAAATTCTGCCCTTGACATACATGTGATCAACAAAATTCCCCCATAACCTACAAAACAACCTAGCTTTGTATTTTATTTTTAAGTATAGGAGTCCCAGTGCATGAGTCATACCTAAGTGATTAAATCTACTCAAGCAAAACAAAATCACAACAATTTTATTTGCAGAAAGTGAATAACTTTACACGTACACTTGCAAACAAATAATTTTTTCCCCTGCACCTTCCAGTAGCCAGCTGCCATTCCTTCACCCACAGGTTAGATATTCACCGCATTCAGTCTATGGAGATAAGAGGGGAAGTGCATCCTAATGAGGTACTTCCCCGTTGGACGGCAACGTGATGATGGGAGTTTGGGGGAACACCAAGGTCGGTACAGGCCTCATTGTCACTTCTCTCATTTTGCACGCGTAATTCACAACTTCCGTTGCAGACCTATTCACAACTTGCATTATCATGGCAATTCTTGTTAAAATTTTTAGCTCTGTACTTGAAATTAATTTCCTTAACACTGGTTTCAACATACAAAATATGCCTCGTAGGAGAAGTATGTGTGAATGTGTGTGTGAATGTGTGTACGTGCAAGCACGTGTAAATGGTTGTGTGTGTGCATAATCACCCCTACAAAGGACACGCATTCCTTTAAACCTGCAAAAGTAAATGCCCTTCTGTAAACCATTGACTGTCCACTTTTCCTGTTTAGACTAAAAACACTGTAAAATGCATTTGATGTCAAGTTCCCTTTGGTAGTTCCTAAACTGCTCAGCTGTGGCCTTGTAAGTATTTCAATTTGTGGGGAAAAATACACTTACGAAATGGTAGACAGAAGTGTTTATGTAGCGCTGAGAAAATTAATACATGCCATTCACATTTGCAGAGTATTACACGTAGTCCCCTAAAGACACTGATGACAGGTATGTTTGTGTGCTGTGTGTGTGTGTGTTTGTTTATGTGTGTGACAAGTGGTGCGTTTCCGAGTGGGCGGTACACACATTTGCTAGGCTCTTGTCTAATGAGATGACAAGCCTTCATGCCACACCTGCCAAAGTAATATTTATTACCAATGTACCGAGACACTTCTGTATACATCAATCTGCAGTACCATTTCATTTTTAAATTCAGTCAGCTTCAGAAATGTCAAAACATTGCTGATAATTTCTGCCTGGGTATGATCTTGTTAAGCCTACTGATGCAGTGCTTGTGCCCACTGGGAATCTGCCATTAGCTCCTTGTGCCAAGGATAGGACCCACACTCTTGGCCCTCTGCCCACAGACAGCAAACACTGCCAAAAACAAACCTCAGGCTAGTGGCAGTTTTCTCCTTTCCCTTGTTCTCTGACTCCTTGTGGTCGTCTCATACCCTTAGTTATGTTCCCTGCTCATACCCTACTCCAGACAAATCTCTGAACAAAGCCTTTGAAAGCATGCAAAATGTGTCAGAAATCATGACAGACTCTCTCAACTTGTGCAATCTACAAGATTCCTAAAAGGTCATGACTTGATTCTTTTTTACAACATTGTCAGCAAGTTTGATCCTGTTGAGCTTACAAGTGTAGATCAATGTAATGAGGACACCATGAACTCCAGGTCATGCTCATGGCACATGCTTTCCCCTATTGGCCCCCTCCTGTAAGAAAATAAAAACCAAGATAACACCAAACCTTGGCCAAGACACCTTCTTTCCCAGCTTGTGTGCTTTCTTGCCATGGCTTTGAAACCAAATCAGATGGCCCTGTGCCAGACAGACTGACCAACTGGTGAATGCCCTCATAGACAGAAGCAATTGGTGCATGTAGTCTTTACAAAAAGGCATGCAGTTGAATTTCTCCACACCATTTCTTTTGGTTATGTTTTCATTTTGTCTATTTTCACATCAAATACTAGCCCCCTTATAGGCATGTCTGTGACCAGAGTGCGTCATCCCAAGTATGTGCAATATTTCAGTTACACGTAACGTTGAGTTACCCACATTCTTTTTCCCCAAGTCGAGCAAGTCTTATAACAACAACCGACAATTAAGCAACACACCAACCATTAACATATATTTTAGGTAATCATTGCCAGTTGCCATAGTCTATAAAATATAAAACTTAATTACACTTTACCTTATAATTTACAAATGATTACACAAATGAGGTATAATGGATCCAGTTAATGTATATCAATTGATATTACTCAACTGCAGTTTTAGGTCAACACTATGATCTTTACAAAAGTTAAACAAAACATTGGCACTAATATCATGAGCACCATAGGCGGGGACGTTTTAAATGCTCCAAGCGCGTTTTGCAGATTTACAAACGTTCCTTCTTTTCATTACTTGCATAGTCGCCCGTGAAGTTACCAGGGGGTGAACATGTAAAACAAGCTGGTCTTTGAACCAGAAGCCTTGCCCCACATCACGATCAGAAATGGGGAAGCTTTAAACTCCCAAACTTATGCCAAAATATAACCTATTTTGATCATATTTAACTACTATGACCTTTATCTCCTTAAAGGAGAACCTGTATCAAGAATAACTTCCACAATATACGCTAGAAAAACAATTATTGAACACATATGGAGTGCTTTCATGGGAAAATGGAATTATACTAACCATAAAACGAATTAAAAACACTTTGTCTGACCATGCGCTATTTGAAATTCGCGCTAGTGTATATGGGATATGTATTTGTGTTATGCGATACGGACGGCACAGTAGCGTAATACAGGTTCACACATGATGCTTTCATAATGTGTATTTCCTATGGCATGTATGACGCAAACGTGCCGGTCATATCACATAACACGTTATACACTAGCGCGATTTTTAATAGCACATGGTCAGACAAGATGGTTTTAATTCATTGTTAGGGTTAATATAATTCTGTGTTTCTATAAAACCACTCGATATGTGGTCAATAATTATTTTATAGTGTATATCGTTTAATATTATTTGTTGTATGGGTTCTCCTTTAAGGTAACCCTGTAAAAATTACTATTTTCAGTCAATGGCAACCATTATTTATAGGCCTGCTCTATAGTACAAAGCAGGATACCTACTCTTTGTGGACACAAACCTTGAATGTACTTGTTGTCAAAAAAAACCCTACATTCAAATAAAAAATATTAAAATAGTTAAGATTGGATTTTTTTTTTTACTCACATGTTTGAATAGGGTTTATAAAGACGGATAAACAGGCTTTCAGAAACGTTTATTTGGTGTCCTTTGAACTTTGGAGGAAGAAGTTACGCCTATCTTGCTGAGAGACTTAAAAATCCTGTTTGGCCGATTTGGAGCCCAAACCAAAAAAAAGATTCATCGTTTACATAGAGTACATGGTCTTCAGCAGTGCTTTGAGTATAAAAACATTTAACAGCAAATTATTGTTGAAACAATAGAAGGTGGGAGCGTAATTGAAGGATTATTAAATAATAGCCCAGATTACAAAAAAGAAAAATTGCCTAAAGTGTAAACAAAAATGGTTCAAGTTCCCAAATAGAAATCAAGATAGCTGGTGTAAGACCTACAGTTTTACTTGGTTCATCAAGATTTCATGGTTTTAACCTACAACGAAATTGGTAGGCAGAGTAAAATCATAGAAATTTTGTATCCGCTTGAAAAAACAGCAGTGGATGTATTGAATTTTACATTTTAATTCCGATTGATTTACAGAAAACTTAAGCTTTTAGTTTCGTTGCAATTTATGGATGCTGAGTAATGCATTGTGCAAAATAATTACCTAGAATGTAACACAAAAACTCTGAGCAAGTTTTCATTATGTTCATGAACTGAAACATTGATATGGAGTGAGTTTCAATAACTGACGTCTTTCTGATTGAACAATGGTAAATTTTAATTTTTTTGAATATATTTTACTTATAATTTGTTACACAATAAACGATGTTCTTCACACTGATATTTTTTTGTCCAGAAGAATCGATACCATCTGAAAATTGCATTGTACCTTGTTCCATTTGCTATAATGTTTTATGGTATATCGTCGGTGTCAGTCTCTCCGCTTGTATGGCTAAAATCGTCCAAACGGAATTTTTAGGTATCTCCGCCAAATTGACATAGTTTCTTGACCCCCAAGTCCCTAAAGACACCAAATAAAAATCTTCTGATAGCCTTTTTATCTCTGTACACAGCCAAAGCAACATTGAATCAAAAATACACTGTAACCTTTAAAGAAAAAAATATTCCTGAATGTAGGGTTTTTTATTGACTCACACTGTATTACCATGCCCAAAATCGATACATTGCAGACACAGACAGATACCGACAGACACACACTTTTTTAGCATTATAGTTAAAACATCTACCAAATAATTCCTTAGCCCTGTTACCCAAAAAAATCTTGACAAATATGGGTGAAAACACACCTCCAATAGCAACCAAACTTTGTTTAGAAGTGCTTGTTCCAATCATCTTTGGAACCTCCCGATTTACCCGGATGGAGTATCGATTTTCTACAGATTGAAAGGCCGTATTTTCTCATTGTCATACGAACTTTCAGCCTCAAAATCCCTTTCGTTCCGACATAAAACACAAAACTGTTTTTTTAATAATAAATCATCTATATTAGCACAGTACGAATTAAGACCCCAAAAAAAATTAATGCAGTATTATAAATACCCCCATAAGTTACAAACCATTGTCTATCACGAAAATATAAATAATATCAATAGTCTGCAAATTTTGACACCCTCTTGCTACATTGTGATCAATATCTACAACATCAAGTTCCATTTTTAACGAAAATTTGTCCACATTTTCAAAGTTGCCCCTGAAGACATTATTACAGTTCCAATCACAACATGCATTTAAGTGACACACACTTCACGGGAAGAATGCGGTCTTTCACTGCATGGCCACAATTATGGCTATACCTTTTATTGCAACTTTAAAAATGAGAGATCTCTAAAAGGGTATTGTTTGGCAATATTGATCACAATGGCAAGAAGATTCCCAAATACGGAAGAAAACAAACTATGAGATAATTTGTTTATGTTTCGTGCAAGAGACGCAATGCTTGTAACCCATGGTGGTATTTCAACCATACGGCGTTACTTTTTTTTCTCTTTAGGTGTTAAATACACTTTATCCTTCTACCTCAAAACCACAGTTTGTTTCCCACAAAATTTGGTGGTGAGTGTGTGCATGTGGCATGTCTTTGCATTCATGAGAAACACAACACACGTAATCAGAACAAGCACTTTGGAGTAATCTATCAAAATGACCCTTTAATACATGATACCGTGGCAAAGCGGCAGCAGCAACAGGTGTCCTAGTATGTAAAAAAATATGCTAAGAAAACCCTGTCCACAGATCCCTCGTAAACGGGATTTGTTGACGTGCCCGGGAAAGACTAATGATTCAACCCAATTTGGAACTACTCAAACCGCAGTTTATAATGACTATTCCACGGCCAAGTGCCACATAGAAATGTCAATGTTATCAGCGCCCGCCCGGGGTACATACAACAACAGATCTCATCTTCAGATGGCACAAAATTTTCGGGGCCAACCGCAGTCGCCGTTGCCATCAGGATCCTCAGTCCGTAGCAACAGGATTTTATGTTTTGTCAGCGGGCGCCGATAAGATGGAAACGGGGGCAATGCCAAGGAAGCAGTTTGTGCTAATGTCGAATCCAGAACATCCATGAAAAACGTTTGAAACGCCTCCAAGGTACGCCGCCCCTAATTCGCCGCAACCCTGCCAACAATATCTCCCCTTTGATATTTCCCCAGAAGTCCGCTTATGCCAGCCGAAATCACATTCAAAACAATCCTAATCAGGGTTCCCTTACACCTCATAAAATGTGTAATCTTGGTTAGTGTGTACAAAACACTGCTCAGCCTAGACCTCCTTCGCAATAACGTTGACGGTCACATTAAATAAAAATTTAAAACATTACATTATCGCATGCAAACCAGCCTACCACAGCACAAAATGTGCAATATGAAGAATACCACTTCAAAAATATCACTCGACTATCGTTACTTCTTTTTTTTTGAACACCTATTAACAATCAGCGCTAGAGAGTTCCAAATTTCCCAGAAAGCCAAGTTCCGGAGGCAAACTGTTCAACGTCCTGTAAGAGAACACTGACCCCCAGTTTCCTGATAGCATTTAAAGTTCATCGCAAGACCCTCCCTTCATACTGTCTTGTTCTGCAAAAAATCCCGGCCAGCCAGACAGCAGGCCAGGGGAAGACCTAGCTGTACTTACAAATTGCCACCGACACCTTTGACAGCTCGTATCTCTTCAGTCTTCTCACTCTTGTGAGGTCCTGGTTTTCTCGGCCTAATCTGGACTGTATCTGCTTCTTGGTTAATCGGCCTGTGGTGCCACATTGGATGCTAACGTCTTCCCGCCGAGCTTCCCGCTTTTGCATCCTCTGCACCGCCAATGCCCTGGGAAAATAAGCAAAGGGAGCAGAAATTGTCATGAAATGCCAAAATAAACTGGCCTTCTTGTCCTGCCCTATCTATCTACAATATGACCTTTCCAATTTGTCTATAGGCCTATTACAATCACTAAAAGTACAGCGATTTATGTGCAGCTGATGACATGCCAAGTAGGAACACTTATGATCTCTTAGTCTTACTACTCAAGTAACCAAATACCAAGAGTCCCACCACAACATGCACTAATACCAGAGTTTAAAGGCGAACCTGTAACTAATAATATAACTTCCACAGATATACGCTAGAAATTATAATTAATTGATACACATATCAATGGTTCATGGGAACCTGATTATACTACCCATAAATGAATTATAAACATTTTGTCTGACATTTTATCGATACCGTGGCACCATGCATCATAAATCTTCACATGTGACTCTTTCATAATTTTTATTTCCTATGGCATGTAGTACGCAAAATGTGTCGGCCGTATCGCATAACATGGTTATACACTAGTGCGAATTTTTAACTATGCTGTCAGGCTAGATGGTTTTAATCCTTGTTCCGTTTATATAATTCCGTTTTCTGATGAAACCTCAATATGTGGTCATAATTATTGTTATAGAGTATATTTATAATATTATTCGTTGTACGGTTCTCCTTTAGGACAAGTCAATGAACCGTGTGAGGGGGGTGGAAGTAATGTGTTCTTGTTGCACAGAGGTAACATTTAGCCGCAATTTGTTAATGACTTAACCTTAAAAAAAAAAAACCCCTTTTCTCTCAACATTTTAATGGCTAGGGTGACCATTCCTGCCAAATTTATTGTGAAAAAACTTAGTATTGAGTAAAGAGGTCAATTTCCCAATTAAACCTAAACACACTATAGAGAAAAAAAAAACTTCAAATGCACGACTCTCCAGAAAATAAATCGAGGTTATTCACCCGACCGCGGATCACTCGCACAATGATACTAAGCAGTTTATGTACACAGTGCCGGATCGGTGCACAACCGGTTGGCGAATATTCGCGACCCCGGTTGCTCTACAATGAGGACGTGTCATGTAACAATCTTCCACTCAAGACAGACAAGTAAGTCAAACGTGCATATCCGTGGAGTGGGGGGTGGTGACCTCTCCATACCACATACGATAGGACGAGGGGGCGGAAAAAATGGGAGCTGGGGTCATGCCGAAGGCCCGTCAACTACCCCCATACATGCTGCCGTAGTATACGAACGTAGGCCCCCCTTCAACTAGGCTGCGGTAGGTGTCAAGATTAGTGTTCACGACACCTCTCTGGGTATCCATGCCCCGTCACACATCTCACCTGGTGTGGTTCTACTCCCAGTTTACAAAATGAGACCTGTACATATCCTAAAGTGCCGTGTTACACTCTGCTGTGATCACTTTGCTGACTTCGTTAACACTCTTAGTATGAACCAGTATGCGTTGAAAAAAAATATAGGGGTGCCAAAATTCGCCCGCAACTCCCCAGAGTACCGCCGCGTTTGGCGTTCCTCCTATGTGAGGTACCCGCGCCACTATTTCTTTCATTCAGTTCCACAACCGCATCGCCAAGACCTGATGCTGAGTCTATAACACTCGGCCAAGCGCATCTAAAGACCGCCAGGGATATAGTTAAATCAATGCACGGTTGTCACATGGACAAGAATCAGTGCGTACGAAACCGCAATGCCCAAATGCGTCAGTCCAACAAACCAATCCGAAACCAGCTCTCTAAAAAGAAGTCAACGAGCTGGGTTAAGTCACACACTCTTGCACATGGGGCACGTTTGCAGTGGGCCCAAAAAAACGATTTAGCACCCGGATATCTAAGAGTGAGTGAAATTTCCTGACCTATCACAAGCGATACACCCACTAGTTGAGAACCTGCTCAGGGGAATAGAGGGGGCTTTGAACCCGGCTACGGGTCCAGCAATTTTATATAAAGGGGGCAAAAAAATTTACTTTTGGCGCGTGTTTAATTCACAGGTTAGTTTTGCACTCAGGAAAGGGATGACTTGGATTGTGGAAATAGGGTTGATGTGCTGTCAACTGACTTGAACTATATGGCAAAGAAATAAGAGTTAACTGCCTGGAACTTATTATGTAATGATAGCATTATCACCTGTTTCAATTTTCTGGCTTGATTTGACCATAAAAAGCTTCAACTGTCAGATAATTTTAGTATTTTTGTGTGTTTACTGTTCATTTATTTTAGGTTTTTATCCCTTTGATTCCCTCGAAAATTTTAACTGGGCAAAGGTTTTCAAAGCATTACGCTGTATGGTGAACTTTTTCATGTTTTTGTTTATGTTTGGCATTATTTTGGTTTTGTGGTTTCAACTATATTATTTTAAAAAATATTTGAAAACTTGCTCTGGCAGGGACACTTGCATTTATAGATTTGACGAAAATATCAAAAGGTCATGTAGGGATTGGGTGGGCTGATCTTGTGTAGCATCCCAGACAAAAAGGGTCTTGGGGGCCATGACTTTCTTCCTGGCACATATGAAGTGAATCATTCAATGTGTACAAGAGTAGCGAGTAATTAAACTTGTTTGAAAAACCAGTGAGGTTATGTGTTTGCCAAGAAAGTATGTAGACAGCTATGCCAATCAGTTTTCTTTAAACCCGTATCCGTGGCTCAAATAGCTTTTAATGAACAAACAGTCATCCTATATTATATGTGTATTGCTAACATTCAGGGCAAATGCTTCGGTCAATTTCTTTGCTAGTACGACATCCTTACTACAGCTCAATTTTGTTATGCATGGTTTGTGACACTTATGACTACCACAGAGCCTGGGTTTGCCCCCATAATTGGCGAGCAGCCAACAAGACAAGATCTCAATGAAGATAATAAATTAAAATTTCCAAAATCCCTTGTTGACTCCAGATGTCAACAGTCATATCATGTCTAATCTGGGTGTCCAATTTATTGGCCCTTAAGGGTAGTGTCACCCTAGTGCTTTTGTTTTACAAGAATTATCTGATTTTTGCAACCATTTTAAACTCAACCTGTGTTCTATGTTCGTTACCAACAAAGGTTATCCAAGCAGACACTCCTGACTGTATTTTTTTGCCGATTTAAAACAGCTATTTGACCATAAAAAGTCACAAACCACATGGTCTTACGCGGGAATTTGGCACATTTCCTCCGTCAGGCGCAAGGCGCAGCATCGGCGTCGCGCGTGCGTTTTTACTGCGTATGAAGCGTGCGCGTTTTTATGTACTTTTGCGCGACGCACTCTTGGAAAAACGAAAACTAATATTTGAAAATGTAAACAAAGTGCTAATTTATACCGATGAAATTTCAATTTCTTCTGATTTCTGGAGTTGAAGACAAAGGAGGTTTGATTCATAGTGCATAAAGATGTATTTCATCACTTTTGCACACACATCTCAATTTTGAAGTAAAAGGTAAATTATTTGAGAAAGAGACAGCTTGAATGGCGGTGAAAAGTCACTTTTTTTACTAAAACACGTATTTTCTCAATGTTCAATTTTCGCAAAATTTGGCAAATTTTCAGACAAGGATAACTCCAAAAGTACCGAAGTAAAAGGTGTCGTTTAACTTTCTACGATAGCAAATCGGTCTTCTCTAGGACGGTTTTCCTTACTTTTTCATTTTTTCGGATGTTCTAACTAAAATATTCTCCATTTACTCGAATTTTGGAAAGGAAAGGTAAAAAATCACACGTTTTTTGACATTTTTCTATATTTCGAAAAGTAAGCTCTATTTTCAAAAAATGAAAAACCGTCCTTGTGGCCGAGGAAAACGGGGGAGTAGAGTAGGGAGTGCAAAGGGCCGGTCGCAGGTGGGGACTGAGCCAGAAAGGAAAAGAGAGGGGGCCCAAGGGACGGCAAAAGGAAGGAAGTTATGGATAGAAGCGGAAGGATAGGAAGGATAAAGGCAGGGAAAAAGTAATTAATACCTTCGCTGGCGACTTGTCCCTGAGCCAAAAAGGAGTTGTAGAAAAAGGTCAAAAATCGAGGTGGAGAAAAATTTGAATGTTGGTTAGTAATCGACAAACAAGATTCCGTCACTTGGTCGGTCATCGACGGACAAAGATTACGAGATACTTACGCGATAAACGAGGCGAGAGGCGTCGCGTTAACTAAAGGCTGTAACAATGGAAACAATTGAAACAGGAAAGGGGGCAACAAATTAAAGATGAAAATAAGGACAAATTTGTCTTGTTCCTAAAAAAGTACCAAAGCATCATGACCATTCAAATTGCTTTTGTTATGCTTCTGGAAATTTCGGCAAAATCATGTCCTTTTTAGTATTTTTCTCAAATACGGACAGTTTTACATTGAAAAAGTAAAAAACGATGCCATCATCGGGTTTCTCGTCCAATTTTCTTTCAGAATGTAATACTTTTACAGACAATAATCAAATATTTGCAAAGTTTAACACCAACTAATATACTCGGAAGCTCAGGTTGACACTGCCCTTAAAGAGGCACTCTGAGAATGGCACTTTTATTCTTCAATCAGATCTGAGGTTTTCACACATGGGTTGAACAAGAAACTGAATTGGTTTAGTAAATCTATCTCGACAGTTTACACGTAGTAGGTACAAAGTTATTGATATGGCATGGGGAGAATTAATTTCACAACCCCTTTGGGTTAAAGAGAAGCTTTTTGTGAACCTATCTGATCCACTCTGAACAATGTTACCAGTAATAAATCAAATATAAGATGCTAAAAACAATAAAAAAGTTGAGTTTTGTTTTTTTAGATTAAATTTGGGTAACAGGTTTTGGTTGGCCAAATTTCCTCAGATTTTGATGACTATTACTTAAAGCCATAAAAGAAAAAGTTTGTTTCAATTAGTCACACACATTTCGAGCCATGTTTAACATTTTCATGTTTTGATTTCTTGAATTTCAGTAAATTTGTCGACAAAAAACAATACCCTCAATAGGATTTTTTTTCGATTGGGGGGTTGTAAATGAAGGTGAACCCAACTAATTTAAAGCAATAGGGCCACACATTTTTTGAGTGCACCCCAATTTTCAAATTTAATTTTTTTTTCAACTGTAGTGTTGGTAATTTTTCTAGTAAACTACTACCTGCGCATGGTAATGCTCAAAAGTGCGTATTTTGTCATAAAAGAAGTGATTTTGTAATTAGAAGTTGGCATAGCCGATTGTAATTTAACGATGGAGCTTGAAACGCCAAAATTTCTTTCCGTCCATTGAGAAATAAATGACTTCTAACTTGACTTGCTTGAACAACTGAACAACTAATGGATGAGCATAGACACATACTGGCAACAATTTCATGGCCTTTTTATATTGGAAGGACCTTTTCAGCAGCCGTTAAATAATTATCGTTGAATCTCCAATATTAATTATTCCAATTTATAATTCCTTCTTTTGCTATCATAGACAGTTCAGCTTTACCATTTCACAGTTATAGTTACAGCCATTACCAAATGCAACTGTGCAAAAATCTCAACAAGTTTGAAATGGGGGCGTTCCTCAAAAATGTGCTGTATGCTTTACTGAACCACTTTGTGTGATTCAATACTTCTAGGAAAATCCTTTTCAAAAAATCTTTTTAAAATATTAAAGCAAGCATTTGCCATTTATCAGGGGACAGTTTTATCTCCTACTTCATGGTAGGTGTCCAAAATTTATTTTTCAGTTTCATTTTAAGAATCCCAACTTTGTCAAATTGTCAGTGGCATATTTTCACTATGATGCTTGAAGTTTTGTACAGGGTCAACTGTCAATTTGTGATATTGTGGGAAAACTCACCAATGGTGTTCCTTTAGTCATAAGGATTCATAAAAAGGCATAGGTTGCCCTAGTTCGGATGTTTTGTTCAAGAGCTATAATGAAAAGTCAAAAGTTACATATACATTTTGGCCTTGTAACATCCATCCCCGATGGCAAGCTATACCATCCTGTTTCAATCCTTATGACAAAAGGTACACACATTGGTATAGTTTTATCCATGATATTATCAATTTTACTTTGACCCCTTGTTGTGGGGCTGGACCATCTGGAACAATTATATTTTTTTTTTTGCCTCAAATGAAAGGGAATCTGACCGTTGCTATGCTTTACACCGTGGCAAAAGGTTAAGGAGCAATGTCATGCTTTCATGTAGTGGTTAAACATAAACTCACTTGAAGTCGTACCCCCTCCTCCAATTGTGAACGTATTAATGTCAGTGTAATGATACCATGCAATATAGCCTTCACAGAAGCAATGACCGCACTTCATCGTACCCAGACAATGCATAGATTGTTTATGTCCACAGGCAGAGGGTATTTTTGCATTTAATCCCATAATGCACTACAACATGCCTATTCTGAACTGTACTAAACACATGTCAGTACTTAGGGATAACGTGTTTAGGAAGTTTTAGAACCACAAGAACACTTCTTCATGATTTTCATGCTAAAAATTCTGTACTAGGGGGCTTTGTGAGGCAAAATGGAGTGTAAAAAGTCCATATTTTTTATGTGTTAAGATAGGATTTTTGTGGAATCACATGACCTTATTGAGGTAAAATTTCCGCAAAACTGGTGCATTGTAGGATTCCCCTTAAAACACCCTCTGGTCTGTCAGGTAGGCATACAAGTTAGTTTTCTTTGACACACGGATGTAGCACCCCTGTTAAAATGGGTTTACTGATTAGACTTAAAAGCATTGGTTTACATCTTACATCTAATCAATTATAATCCACTGTAAAATGACAAGCATACTTTTTTCTGCAATACCAGCATCATCTTGAACCCTCTCCAATGAAAGATTTTAAAACATACTGAGAGACTGATCATGTTTATGCAAAGGGCAGAGGAAAATTGAGTCAATCATTTTAGCGAGCATCATAACCTTACAAAAAAGGGTAGTGTTAAGAAGGAAACATTTTAACACTCAGGGGAACTTGGATTTAATTGAATGGAAACTGAGGAAGGGTCTGCTAGTCGCAAAAGCACAAAAATTCCTTCCCTTGTCCCCACCCCTGGGCTACTACTTAGTAGTATTAAAATAAAACTAATATATTAACTATAAACTAATAATATAAGTTTATACTCCATGCACTCTTGAATGTCAACCTACCATCAGATTTACATAATAGCTAAATATTCATGTACAAGATCTCTTTGTCAGAATTTGCCATTGCATTTCTAATTCCTGATTTTATGCTGACTTTATAGAAAACTTGTAATGCTTGTAATGTATGTCACCATGTAACTTACTAATGTAATGAATACTTATCAAGTAAAGTCACCTAACTTTCACTTGAGGCAGCATTTAATACTAGAAACATGTTCTACAAATTTCAAATTAATCCTTTTCACTAACTACCCAAACCTAACTGTCTCTTCTGTGGTTTTGCTCATTTTGTTTTTTTAAACAACATTTCTTCTGAAAAGTAAAACATTAAGCTTTACAAGAATATTTTCACATCAAAATTGCACATTCATGTTTTTGTATGTCCTTGAAAATGTTGGGCCGTGGTCCAACATATGCAAAATCACAAATACTTCCACACGTGGACCACGTCCCAATATTCAGAGCTGATGCACTTCCGTTGACTATTTCTTATGAGATCTGTACACTTTTACTCTACTTTGCTGCAGTTAACTTATCCAAAATGGCAAGATTAAAACCCAGAGGGTATATTGAGTCAATCCCACAATGCACCGATTTTGGGAAATTTCACCTCAACAAGGTCATGTGATCCCACAAAAATCCTATTCTTAATACATAAAAACCCTGACTTTTACACTCATTAGCCAACAAAGTGCTAGTACTTAGGGAATTTTTTGCATGATCATGAAATGTCTTGTGGTTCTTTAACTTTTTGAACACTTTATCCCTGAGTACTGACATGTGTTTAGTACAGTACAGTATATGCACACTGCAATGCATTGTGGGATTGATTCAAAACACCTTCTGGGTAAAACCACAGCCACAAATCCTTAAGCCTGTGCACACCATTATACACCTTGCATTGATAAACTGACTCTCTTGCACCATCCTGTTACAATATCATTTCATTGGGTCATTGCCCCTGCTGTGAAACATCTCAATGTGCGTATCATTTTCACATAATCCCCGAATTAAGCTATCTTATCGCCGGCTAATTAGAAACACAACCCTAAATCTTACACAGCTCCTTTAAGATGAACATGGATACTGCAGTACTGCTACTATCAACTAATTAAGTATCATTCATAGTGGAAGTGGTTAGTTTCATTACCTTTAGGTACCCTTTTGAGTTGTGGCTTGACACAGCCCATGTGGAAGCCTCGGTCACACATGTCACACATCAGCAAATTCTGTAGGAAAAGAAGCAGCCAACAGGGGAAAAAAGAAGAAAACTTGGATTATATCACAATCAAAATTAAAGGAGCATTTTGTCAGATTTTCAAGAGCAAGTTTTGGAAGATGGAAGGCCACATCATACACAATTTACCAATATCACAAATTCTCCATTTTAACTTTTCTGCACATTCAAAAGCACTTCAAAGCAAGGACAATATCCGATACTTTTATTTGCATATTATTCAATGATGTGACCAAAGGCGATAGGAGTTGAACAGATGCCCTCAAACTAAATTTAACGTATTCATGCATCCAGCCCTACACTATGTGAAAGTTAATGCCATTGATAACTGGTGTGACATACTTTATTGGTAAATTTTATGTTAGGCAAATCCAGTAAGTACTCACTATGTTTAGCTTTCATCATCGTGGGATGATGACTTGATCACAACTGATGGGGTTCACTGCTTCCCCCCCCCCAAGCTAATCCACAATCTAAGAGCAGGCATACACAAATAGCGGCGTGTGCGCCACTTGTGACACATGGTGGGCGATGGCCCTTATGTGGGCCTCTTGACATACCTTACTTGCTAAGCTGCCACTTTGGATAGTGGAGTTTTAGATCGATTTCATTTTACCAAGTGGCGCGTCAAATTCCATACTTGCGAATCCCTGCTCTAGAGCCAACCCAAAGCTCAGAAACTACAACGACAACATTGCTTACAAAATTCTGAAAAAATACAACCTATCACACTTTCAAAAAAATTGCTGAAAAAAGAAATTTCCAAAGATTAAATTATTTTTAGATAAGGCAGTTGCAGTGAAAACATTACTTCTCATTGTCAAACCCTATCCAGATCAATAATAGGAAAAGCTAACAAAAGCAGAGTGCATTGTAAATTATCTTTTTGCCATTACTGACGATGTTCAATAATGAGCACCTTATAATCCTATGGTGTCAAATTCCCAAGATATTTAACCACCATTTTTCACCACAACCCTTCTATTCGACAATGACATTATGAAAGTAACATTTGATGATAACCATTTCTTTCAAAATAATCATCAATTAAGATTTCCCATTTTTATAAGTCTGAAAACACCATTTTGTATGAAAATACACACAGAATGGAACACGTTCCATCTGCTTATAAATACCCTCACGTCCACCCGCAAATGTAGTGACAAAAAATGCACACATTCTTGTCAAGTACGTGGAATCCCACACACCAGCGCCCGATGGCCATTATTTATTCATTATGTAGGCATGTTTGCAATTGAAAGAAGATTTATGTGAGAACAGCAATGTAGTAATAGAAATGGGAAAACCTTGCTTGTGAGAAGATGTACCAGTCGATTGGCTTTACACCGTTACTACATAGTACATTTAGTGTCGGCTGCTTTGAAAGCAATTCCTGACTGAAGGGCTTACTGAGTGATGGTGAAATTGACTATGATAATGTATATATTTCACTGATTATTGACCGATTTCTGGAATAGGTGTGGAATTTCTCGAACATGTCAACAAAATCAAAGCATCACAATTTTTGCATCTGCGGTAAATGCTGAATTTGAGACCCAAATTGCACTCCAAGTTGGCCACTTTTGGATCATCTGTCAACATTCACAATGTTTATACCTTCCTTCAAAACAGTCCCTCTACACTTTTTTTCCCTTCCATGTGAGGGAGGAAAACAGATGAAAAATCTAACCTTGATCGGGTCACCCACCTTTAAAGAGACATGAGGACATTTCCAGAAAGAGGTGCCCCTAATTTTGTTGAACCTATTTTTTGGCATATTTGGAATGCTTACCAATGTATTAGATCGCACCTGAAGTGAATAAACCGAATACGCCATTTTATGATGGAGCATGGTTTTCTATGGGGACGATTACGACAGCTGGCAAGTTCAAAACAAGGTTTGCGGTTTTCTTTTGTACTTGTTTGTCTGATAGACCTTCGAAATGTTCTCTGTAGGTGGTCTACAACCGATCCAGTGCAATTGAGAGAAATTTGTATCCTCAAAAAAATCTCATCCTGTCACTCTTAGTAACCATTACTCGGGCCCAAAATTTTAATGGGATTATGCGAAAAATATTAGCTTTCTTGGGATACCAAAATCTCAAGTTTGTTGAGGTGGGGATGGTGGTGCCAGTGGGGTTACCCATTTTTAATGGAAATAATACCGCAGAGATGAAAGTGAGTTTTACCCAAAAAAATCTGAAAAAGCGTGTAAATTTGGGTAAAAATGATCCAAAAACAGGCTGAAAATCAATAAAACTGCAGAAATTTGGGAGTAAAAAATATTTGAATTCGGATAAAAATCTGGAATCTGGCATCTCTGATACCAGAAGTGATTTTAATGCATCAATATAATAAGCTCCCTTTTTCCTTCTTGTTCCAACAAATATTATTCCACATGGCCAAATTTTAGTCACTACTAATCAGAAATGTTATCGTAAGTTTTGAGTTTAAGGAGAAAACTATATATAGTGATGATTATGTGTCATGATATGACACATGTCCGCACAGTTTATTCACTATGATATGGAAAATGACCCAAAATATAACGCACTAGAGTTAACATTACAGTAAGCCAATGTTACCATCTTGTATTAATTTACAAAGTATCTATAGTAAATTTCGTAAATGGAACATGATCCAGGAGGGGGCACCCAACTATTTTATGGTTCAAGTGTGACTAATGTAATATTACAAAAATAAACATACCCTTCTTCACTTGGCAAACTAATAACCACTCTCATTCCTTTAGAGTTCTGGTATAACTTTAGCAACCAAAGCAAACATCACTCCTTTTTGTAACACAAATCAGAAACAAAATTGGCTGGATGTGGTAATTTTGGTTTAGACATGACCACATTCACAAAATAAATGCACTCGTATACAGCTGGGCAACCTTGAAATGACCCTCATCCCATATGTAACTCGGGTTACTTATTTGTAATGAGCGAAATCGAGAGTGCAATGTAATTGATTATGCGATGATTTGAGTGATAATTACACAATCACTTGCATCAACATGCACAAGGCAACACCCCCTCATCCCCCTTCTGATTCTCGCTCTCTTCCGTTACCTTCTTTCCTCCCTCCCTTCCCAATACTGAATTTCAGTCGCAGCCTTTGTATCTCAAAATGAACCAAAATATGACAAACTCCAAATATATGGAGGTACCTTTTTTAAGGGGGAAGCATACTTGTAGAAATAAAAACTGAACTTACTTTATTGCCAGATGAATGACAGATTGCACATGTTTTACACTCGACACACTGCCACCTCATGGCTTGCCTTATTCTGGTCGTCAATGCCTCCGTGTACTTCAGGCAGGAGGGATGAGCTGTACAGAGGAGAGAATGACAAAGTAAAAACATTGTCGCTTTCTAACTACTCCCATTGAACTTCAAGTGGTAAAGGATTGTGCATACTTGCTTAAGCTCATGCATTCAGATCGTTTGTGGCTAAAAATACTTCATGGGCAGGAAATACTGTGCAATTGGGCAAGGCGTTATAAATCATAACATGACAAACACTGATACTTGCCTCACTGGAAAAAAACCTGTATTTAACAGAAGATATCAAAAAAAGACCAATACCACAGAACAAAATAGTTTCCCTTTATTTTTGTTATTCTCCTCTATTATTATGGCGAAAAAATGAAGAGGAGTACGGCAAATCCACTTTGACTATGCAACATGTGATTTATTGTGGCCGGAAACATTAACCCAATTGAAATTTGTCAATTACTTTCAACACCCACGAGTACTTTTTTTTATCCACAGTGCCCCCTTTTCAGAGAAAATTAAGCACACTTGAGGTCAAACAGATCATAGAGGATTTAAGTGTTTAAATTTTAACCCATGAATAAGCTTTCATCACATTCCAATGAGAATCCCTTACACTGCTGATTTTATTGGCTTCTTCGATTTGACAAAAACAAAAAGCCGCAAGAAACATGACGACACCTTGATTATGTCTATGCATGCACACCCACTATGACCTGTAAATAAATTGATATTGTCCATCACGGGTATTGAAATTACACCCACGATAAAAGCGAGTCGTGCTGCTCTGGCAATCTACGTCCACAACGGTAAAAAAACCTTCGCTGCGAGCATTTCAACTTGATACTACCGTGTGCTGGCAAACAGCACTCTTCAAGATTGCTGCAACCCCCGTAGGCATAAAAGGAATTCTTGCCTACTTGTCTGCAACCAAACTCTACCAGCTTCTTGAAAGGAGAAAACGCTTTTTTCAAAATTATATTTTCTGCAACTGGCCCCCCTGGGGGGAAGAGTGCTCTTGAAGCATATTTGCCGCATCCCGTCACTTCTGACGGAATTTCATCCCTGTTGCCGGGACTTGGCGTCTCCAAAGGGGCCCAATATCATTGCTTACGCACATCAAGAGCTCACTTGAGCCGTGAATAGCTTACACACACTCCCAGAAGAGGAGGCCCAATTTGGGCTCTGAGTGCTAGTGTCCTGGCAACGGAGCCAAAGTGCAAAGAGGTTTTAAATCTCAACTCCTGTTACAAGAAAAGTGACATGTTTGACTCTTATCATCAATTTGCCCCCAAATCCTTTTCGGATTTTTGCCAAATATGCATTACGGGCACGCAGTAGCTAGTGCCAACCAACGTGAGAGTTTGCTTGTGCGCTATGGCGGGATTTTGAGCATTAATGCCATATCATGCTCCCGGCTAATTTATCAATGACGAAAAATTGCTTGAAAATCTTGCCCCACTGTGTTGAGAGCAATTTGCAAGGTATTAATCGCTTTGCTCCAAGCTTTTAAATTGAAAGATCAATATTACATCTATAGAGAGCAGACAAATTCAAGGAGGTAATTATTCGGGCCCTTTGCAATTTTTTCCCCCTAAAATTCAAAATGTATGTAACATTTACTTTTTGGGGGTTTTCTCCAACTCTCTCCTCTGCCATCAACAATCACTTAATCTGAATTTAAAATTGTCAGCCACCAGGGATTTTTCCAATACAAAGTCAACTATTAATAAAACAATGACTAGTCTTTGCTCTATTCCTGTTAACCTCCCGAGTACTGCCTGTTTTCATAACGGCATTTCTCGTTGGCTAATTACACCTTATTTTCACTTCAATACCCAGTTGAGAAGCAACTTCCAAATATTTTAACTCTAGCCCTCTTCAGCCCAACCGTCATTTTTACCTTGTTGCTGATTGGCTCAAAAAATCACCAATGTTAAATTTTGGCCAATTAGCAGTTAGTGCTCATGGGGGTTAACAAACAAAAAAAACCTTGGGAAAGCCATGGCAATATGTCAACATAAAAAGTGTACTTTGATTGCAACAATAATATGGATACTGTTCATTGAGGGTATGCATACAGATAAGACCTAACAATTAAAACAATCACTGTACCATTTCAATGGGCC
The DNA here is from genome assembly GCA_023653785.1 of Ophioderma brevispina. Taxonomy (NCBI): domain Eukaryota; kingdom Metazoa; phylum Echinodermata; class Ophiuroidea; order Amphilepidida; family Ophiodermatidae; genus Ophioderma; species Ophioderma brevispina. Next base: position 32,438 of record JAMKCH010001544.1, read on the forward strand.
CTACTCGCAATTGTGTGAGACTTTGCACTTCCTATTTCAAAGCAACCTTTTAATTTATAATAGCTTGACTGGACTGATTAACTACTTGACTAATTGGACCAACGCATTGACCACTGACCTGAATGCTTAATCTTTCATAACCATTTTTTTAGTGGCTCATTTTATCTTCATTGATACATTATGGATAACGAGTGACAGTTCACTGTCATCAACAGCACTAATTAGGTAGAGCCCATGCACAGTTGATCCAGAAGAGAGCACGGGCAACACTTGGCAAATAAGGCTACTGGTGTTGTCATGGCAACTGTCAGCCATCACTACTTGTTGAGAGCAAATCATCTCCTCATAATAGTAATAATAATAATAAAATGCCTGTAGCAGATAGCCTTAAATTTATTACTGTGTAAAAGTCAAAACAGTTTTTTGTGTCGGCCATGAAATGTTGGTTTGGATAGGAAGGGGGAAAATCTATTTTTATAAGTAGTGTAATGTTTCCTGTTACTTTCTTTTCTGAAAGAAGGAACTCTCCTTTATTTATTATTTGATAATTTCTATCTTGTAATTAAATAGTCATTGGTATTGGACAGCATCCTAACAAGCATCCATGAATTAAGCATGTTTAAAAACATTTTTTAGTGTGTGTATGTATGTGCATGTGTGCTTATATATGCACATGTGTACATGCATGCATACTCGCATGTGTTTGTGTTGTATACCAAGCTTACTTTGTTATGTACCACCTTAGATAACAAAACAATAACAGCTTGTATACCAATTATGATTAGTATTTGAGCATATTTTAAGTTGGACCTTATTTTGACCTTTTACTTTTGATATTTGACCCCTTAACCATAGGTCACAGAGAGGGGTTACTATTAACTTTATTGAAGGTTTACTACTACTAGATATAAACATGACAGTTCAGTTAAATGTCAATTAAGAATGTTTCCAATTTGACCCTTTGAAGTGTATATCCAAAACAGCATCAGCTAAAATGCCTCATCACAAACGCTACTAATTGACAAAATTTGGGGTTTGTAACTTTTGAACACAAGAAGTTAATTGCAAATTGTTAACTTTTGCTGACATTGGACATGTCACACTACACACTCAATACCTCACAACAAATACCCCTTACAATAGACACCTCACATTGGGAAAGCAAACCCTGTATCTCTTCCTGCTATACTAACTTAATGCATTCCTACACCTAACACCTCACCCTTACTTGAGAGTTCCCATGCTTGTCATTTTTCTATCTGAAGTAGAGGCGGTTAAACACAATTAATACATGATTCCAAGAAAAAATAGATGACCTAAAACCCACTTTGTTTGACAGCAATACATAATTATAATCCATTTATTATTTTAGTGTTTTTATGGTAGAGCATCTATTTATAGGCCCATTCTACCGATTTATGAAACAAAATGTCAAATGTGCATTATTTTAAATTTACTCCTATTGGTGTGCCCCTTACTTTTAACTTTTTTCTCTTTGCTAAAAGCAATCAACTTATCAATCAGCATGCAGATACACAACAATGAGCATAAACTGATCACTTCCCCGACCTATCAGCTGCTACACAGAAGTCAAAACCCCTCCCCGAAGGATCTCAAATATTTATCACATCCTTCGCAAATATTAATAGATATACTAGTACACGATACCACAGCGGCGAGCAAGGTCAATAGCCTTGCACTAAGCACCGTCATAAGATTTTAAGATGTTTATCTTCGAGGTCCTCGCCTGATTCTGTTCTTGTTTGTTTTTTCTTTCAGCGCAATCGTCTTAATTACTATCTTCAAGATGAAGGACAGAAAACAGACTTGTCATGTAGATGTCCTCTCGAGAGGGAGAGAAGGAGAGACAGCGATAGCTATTGATTCAACATGAGGAGCTAATGATTCAATCAAGGGTTTGCAAAATAGGAGGGTGTGATTTTGCACCAGGTCTTTGAGATATTCATTGTTCACTACTACATGACCATGATGACCGCATCATTATAATGTGTGAACATGCGTGAAGTTGTGTGCTCAGTACAGAAGATCACAGCACACCTTCACTAGATCATTTACATTTCTTTTCAATACTATAGCTACAGTCAACATTATGCATAAAGCAGCACTGAAGAACAAGAATTCCTTTTAACAGGAAAAGGCAAGGTGCATGCCTGGGACATTTGAAAGGTGAAGGCTGACAATCAATTGCAAGGAATCTGTTGACATGTGTACTTTAGTCTTGGTTTCAAATATGTGGTATATGGTATTTCAAATGCTATCATGCACAATACTGTTTTAAACAAACTCTGTATGCATTATGCACTGCACTAAATTCAAAAGACTCTACAAAAATAAATAACCAATTCTAGTTTACAGACTTCCAGTCATCAAACTTGTAAATCCATACTTGTCTGATGATAAAAATAAAATGCTTGTTGCTTTAGCATGCTTGTTAAATATATATTTTTAAATTAGCCACTATTGTAGCAAAATTTTGTAACTGTATATAATATAAATGAATCACATATGCCCATCTTTAATTCTATGGTTATTATTGGTTATAGTAATTTTTGCAGGTTGGGATACAGCACTCACAGCTGCAATGATTTCCAGTATACAATAGACTTTTGGTTGAATTAGACAATAATTTGACATCTGCTCTACAAAATAACTCTAATCATTTTTCATTGGTGAGCAGGACTATTTTATTTCTTCAAATGTTTTGGTCATACTAGACAACGTGCCAATCCAGCTTACATGACATAAAACTGATAATGTAATAAGCAAAGGACCAATATCATTTCTTGCTCAAAAATATGAATGTCAACACCATACATTTTTTCTTGATATTCTTTATATTTTGCTAATCACAAAGTAAAACATGATTAGGGTTTGATACTTAATATATTTTCCCAAATTTAAGATGTGAGCATCTGTTTGGTTAAACAAAGTAAAATTCTAAATGACATCTATGCAACCTTTATGTCTAATAAATCCCCTTGCTTATTTTGGCATATGGATAAAGCTAAAGAAGTCAGAGAAAGTACATTAACCTCTCCCTCTCTTCTCTCTTCAATGACAACCACCTCGACAACATTAAATATGGAAGTGTCTACACTAGTTCAACTTCAAGTACTATTTACAGTTGTCATGGTCAACCCAAAGTTAAATTTGTACGAGAAATGTTATAACTGAATTAGCCACAGCTCATCTCTAGGGCATAGCATCCTACAAAAAGTGCCGTCACATTTCATACAATATTATCACATCCCAAAATTGACCCGAAGGCTCAAGGTCACACACGCCCGCAATACAAGCCTAATTCACTTCTAATCAATTTCCTCAAATGTCTGCTTACTACCCCACACGTAACGTCTGAATTTAAAACCAGAGCACACGTCAATTGCTGACCCGAGCTTGTAAGAGCCTCCCCGATCACAGGTAACATTTAACTAATTGTGTTTCCTCCCCTGCCTTCTTTATTATTTCCTTCCTTATTCCTTACCACTATTGCCACAGTCGGCACACGACAGAAACTGCTCAGGTTTGCCCTCCCGGTTGCACTCGGCTGTAGCCTGGCAGAAACTGCACACTGGCATGGGGGTAGCTACTGGCCGGTCAGTATCCTGCAACAAATAAACAAAGAAATACACAACATTTAAAAAGGACATCCAATGTTACAAGCCCACTATATATCAAATTTAACTCCTTATGGAGCTTAATTCGTACATGGACCTTCACTCACACCAAGGAAGAGGTGTCCGCCCACCTCTGGGCCATGGGCTGGGGTCCCTGTCTGGAGTTTTCTGGGTTCAGTACCGTAACAGCTACAAGCAGTGATACACTTACCTGAATATAGTAATTGATTATACTGGTAACACCTTGATTCATCTCACAAGATGCTTCTAGCTAAGCTTTTAACACACAAGGTTAACACTTGCTTGACTTCTATAAAGTGTTCCAATAAAAAGAAATCAAGTCCACTTACCTGGTTAAAAAACAGAAATACCTAATTCACTTCATTGGCTACATTACTTTCTTACCTCACACTGCTAGAACTAGTAGAAGCTTACAATACTTAGCTCTACATTCCAAAGGTCAATGTTCTTGTTTCAATGTCTACAGTGTATATCAATAAAAGTGTCAATAGCTATTACTTTCATTATCATGTCACAAAATAGTCTGATTCGGCCAAAAATACAAATTGCAGTATTTCAATGTTAAAGGGGCGTGTTCCGATCATCTTTGGGACCCCCCTGATTTACCCGGAAGTAGTATCGATTTTGATAGTAGATGAAAGGCCGTATTTTCTCATTGTCGACCTGAAATTTGAGCCCTCGAATCCATTTCATTCCCAAGATATAAACAAAAAAACGCCGTTTTAGTGGTTAACCACTTTTATAGCACAGTATTGAATAGGGCTTTGCAACATGCATTATTGCGTCTACCATCAAAACCGCAAGTTTGTTTCCCACGGTACTTGATGGGGTGTATGTGCAAGTGCCAGGCTCTCATATCAAGTAGAGAACACAATACACATAAATCGGAACAACCACCTTTAATTAGTTTGTCTTGCATGGTTTTGTTTCCTTTTTCACTCATGTTGTTAGTACACCCACATCGGGACACTACTTCTACCTCTGACAGTCATCTTCATGCCCTATGAGCCAATAATCTCAATTTCCCTGGTACAGTTTAGTAACCTCTATTCACCAGTGCATTGACAACATACACCTCTGGTTTTGAGTATGATACCCAGAATACACAAAGTCATTTCTTGTTAATCATACATGTAAAGCTCACTGAACTCAAGTAACCAACTCAGTGATTCGTAAGTAAGTTTTGATAGCAATTCATTTCGGAAAATCTTATGGATATCTCCTCGTTACTAATGAAATATTTGCTTGGATCAAAAGATTCCCCTTCCACAACTTTGTTTTGTATTCACTTTTCGGCTAAATGCATCCTTTGAATTGTTGATGAAGAGTGTAAGATGTCCATCAGAACCCACTTGAGAGAAGACTCCCCATAAATACTTTTCTTTCTACTTTTTTATCTCAAATGTTGGATTGTACCATATCAAGGTTCTCACAGTCAAATTCACTGTTTCCAATAATTAAATTTTATGGTCTCACACAGCACTTGGAAGCTTGATGTTGTTATGCCCATCACATAAATTTCCTCACAAAGATAAACAACAATATACTGGGAGAATGCCTCCCTGAGATTTCAGAATACATCAATTTTGCAAACAGTCAAGAGCTCATCGTGGAACCCATCTTATCAAAGTTGGAAGCACAATTCCTGGTACAGAAACATGGCTGGAAAAAATACAATTTCCCTTGAACAAAATATAATTTCCCTTCAGGATAGCAAGATTTTTTCTCTGGGATGGCAAAATTTTTTCATCATTTCTTGAGTATTTCTTTACTGCAAAGACCAAAATTCCCCTTAAGCAAAATTTTCCTCAAAATGTCAAATTTTCTGGGTAAGTGATTCCCGAGTTCCCCACTTTTTTCCCAGGCATGTGCAGAAATCAAACTTGATTGAAATCTCATCTACAACTGGCCACAACAATTAACCTCACCATACTTAAGTGTGAGCATTAATATAGCAAGACCATATCACACTCTACTATGCAGTGTGCAAAAGAGGTCAATCAGTTTTCTATAGTCATAATTTGCTTCACATATTTGCTACCCCCTTTATATTCCCCTATTAAATGTTGCACGAATGCTGATCTCATTTTTTTTTTCAAGTAATATTTTTATCTGTATATCAACTGATAAATAGGGGCTGGTTTCTTTGGCTGTGGTTTTAGGTTGCTACCAACAGTAGTATCATGGCAGCTATTACTAGACTTATTACACCTACCAATCTTAATCATGCAATTACTGTGCAATAATGTGGCAGCTAGGCCTCACTCTCTATTTCCCTGCCTCCCAGCTGACAACACACCACACAAGTCCTTTCGCATTTCACACCTCCATGGAGATATCTCTCCATGACCAGGCATGCAGGCAGGCAGTGCTGCATTGCATACCCTGGATTCAAGTATGCAGTCACCTGAACTTGATCTTGTAAAACAAACGAGACACTTAAACCTCCTGTACATCCCACTCTTACATCAAACAAATCACTGCGAGCTAACGACATCATCCAACCCCCTCCCCGGGGGCACTGCTCTCATCTCTCTCGCTCGCTTTCCATAGTCTGATTGCCCATGCCAATTATCCTATGCATCTTATAGATGCAAATCTCCCTGAAAGTAGCCAATTCATTCAATTAGGGAATCACTTATTTTGTATCTCTCCTCCAAGCACACATACATTCTTAGAGTATCTTTATTTTGAAAAAAAAAGACTTCTCCTCCCCTATTCTATTTCCTAAATGCTTGATCTGAAAAATTCTGGCATATTTTTATCGAGTGAGCTAGTCGTATATTTTCAGCTGCATAATGCCGTGTGCATCATGCTATGTTGACTTAAACAGGAAGAGATTTCCTGGATCCCTCCAACAGCCCAGTGCAGTTTGTGTTTGTGACAGCCAAAATAAAAGCCCAGAGCTAAACGCTCTCGATTGCACATTACAATGCAAACAAGATGGCATACTTAGCAGGCGCAGATCAAAAAAAAGGAAAAAGGAAAAAATGGCTCACACTTCAATTGTATTATTTATCATAATGCTGATGTAAGTTGCTGTTCTATCGGGTAATTAAATTCAACTATCTGTCAAGTTGCTTGCGCACTCTTCACTCACTTACTCGCATCTAAGTGAGAACACAAAGTATGAAAACACCGCAATGGACTACATCTTCCCCTCCGTCAAGGGCATCCAAAAGAATGAAACCTGATATTTCATTTTCTTGAGGAGCCACAGTCTAAAATGTCAAATTAGCCTGGAGAGGATGTTCAATGGGGGCCTAGCTGAAATGAAAACCCATAATACAATTGTACTGTGCATCTTGCCAGGCAAGATTGAGCACATTGTAAGTGATATTTCCCTAGATGAAATCAGCCATCGGCTCTCTCCATCGTTTCTCCTCTCCAATGTTTACACGAAAAATGTTTGGCTAAATAACGTTAATATGCATCCCTTGTCATTCACAATCCTTACTCTCATCTTCTGGTGATTTCAGTCAGATACTTTAAGTCTATAAGGACTAGCATGCCCCTGTAAATTGGGTTTCAAAAGTAAACAATATTCAATGGCGTACTTTTTTATTCCTTATGACATTTTTTTTTCAATTATAAACCCTCCCTTTAAAAAGAGAAAAAAAGAAACCCTGAGGCTCACTTTTTTGTCATTCCATTCAATCAAATAGTTTGATATGCTTATCTCACTTTGAGATTTCAAATCAAATCACTGCCTTTTACAAAATGTATCGCTTGCTTTCATTAACTCAAGATTGGCATTTTCTTAAAAAATTGTCTTAATTTTTTGGAAAATTGGTCAAATTCCCTCCATCAGAAGCCAAAATTTTCTAAAAAACTATTGGAAAATTAATCCAACTTCCTCAATTTTAAACCAATTTTTTCCAAATTTGCTAAGAAAAGGTCAACATTGAGGAAAAATTGGCAGATTGGTGTTAAACTTGGCCCCAAAAATGCATCTCTGGTATAGCCATGGATCCTTTTTTTCGACAAAAATTGGTACAGATATAGATCCTACTTCTAGACTTTGGGAAGGATGTTCCTACCCAAACCAACTTAATGACCCCAGCCCCCTTGAGCACTATCTGCCTTTCATAAAGGATTTCTGATTTGCAAACTACATCATACAATGAATCTGAGAAGATTCTCACAAAGATTCTCCTGAAAAAAAATTTGCAAGAATCTATTTGCAAAACCTTATACACAAACTAAATGTGAGAATCCGAACAGATTTTAGCAGATTTCCACAAATTTCTAACCCTGAAGCATGCTGTAATGGGCCGCTCCTGCCCATCATGAAGAATTTTCTCACCCATTAGGCCCTAGTTGCCTTTCAGAATATGGTGATGAGGAGGAGGTATTAGTATTTAATGACACATCAAAACAATCATGTCATTTTACTGTCACAAAGATACTTTACTTCAATTCACTTTATTATCATGTACACGTAGGGAAGAAAGCCCATTTTTAGCAACTGGGGGAAACCGGAGTACCCAGTGAAAACCTGGGAGGCTGAGTATGGACTGGAAACCAAACGCACATGAAATCACAGGCCCGACTGAGAGTGAAACCCGGGACCACAGTGGTGCGAAGCAAGGAAAGACCCACTGCGCTTACCCCCCCCCCCACGATTGTGTTGATGTGTCATTAAAACTAATACCTCCTCCAACCCAAGTCTAAAGTTAGGCTGGTGTTCTCAAACGGAGTCTAAATATTTTGGGCTGGTCATGATGAAAGGAAGAAAAGCTGCTATCTACCCTAATTACTTCCAAACCAAATTGTCTTCATTTAAATCTCAGCTAAGTGGCCGGCTTCCTAAAACAAATTCTTCAGCAGCCTACGCACTTATTTGTGAGAATATGGCACACTTTGATTCCAATTTTAATCTCTTGCATTTACAATGATCAAGTTGCTATTCACACTCACAGATCAGATGTAAAAGATCTATTCAATTATAAATAGCCCACTTCGGCCCAAACATAAATAAAATATAGTAATACTATCCATTGTACCTTGAAATATGAATACTTCACATCTCACCTTTCCCAGAATTCCAGCAAGCAGATTTGATAACTACTATCAAATTTTCATGGTATTATCATTATTTGTGTTTGTGTGTGTGCTATCAAAGACTCTTTTTAACATCATAAAACTTTTGAAATATTTTTTTAAATGATTTCCAAAAATCCAATCCTTCACTGTTTGTAGCACTTATTTTTTTGCACTAAGTTCACCAAATGGCAAAAATAAACTGCACATAAATAGCATGGTATATAAATTCACCAACATGGTATATAAATTCACCTCGGCATGCAAATCAATAATACAATTAATTATTCAATTATTTCTGTGACTGTCAATCCAACCAGTGACAAAATATCTAATATTGAATATCCAATCTCCTGCAGGTGGATGGTAGGAAAAAGAATACAGTCTAATTATACATCCCAGTAACTGCCCACCAATGTGTTCCCAATAAACTGCCTTCAAACATAATGTGTCCAAAGTGCATAGCATGATTACAACACACGATACACATAGCTGCAATCCAAACAAATCCAAGTTGTCCATTCTGATTTGAGCAGCGATTGAGTGCACAATCTCCCACTGACTGCCATGCAAAAGATACAGTTATTAAAGCAAACCACATAAGTTTCTCTGGCTCATATTCAGATGTGACTTGAATGTTCAATGTAACTTGATGTTTCTATTGATACCAACATCTCAGGACCAATTCGTATGCTTAAGGCTGAAAATTAGCACCTTAAACTAAGTGTTTGAGCCTTCCCATCCAGCTCTTTCCCTGTGTAAACCAGGGGTAATCCACCCCTAATACGTAGCTGAGAAGCATTCAAAGATTGGGTTATAACAAGCATTCTTAATTGAATTAGCAGAATGGGAATTGTATTTACACTCGTAGTTTCATAACAATTTTTGAAAAGACATTAGCTGCATTGTTGAAATGATGTCAACATGTAATTATGAATGATTTTGATAACTTAAAAAACAAAAACCAAATAGAACTGACAAGCTGTATCAGTTCATTTGTCACAAGACCACCATCAGTTATACCTCACACTACAGAAAGCCAAGTCATTGTATGAAAATTTAAAGAACAGGGAGCATCACTCCCAGGAAATGACTACCAAAATTTAGTTAATAATGTCATGTGGGAGTTATGTGAATGGTTACTAAGGGGTTATCCCCAAAATTTGCTTTGGAGGATTAGACACAGCTTTAATTACCCTTGGCAAACTCCTTTATTTTTTACAATTCCAAGCATCATAGCAGCAACACATTTTCAACCAATGACCAACCTGCCAACCCTGGCTGGCTCGTTAGCTCAATTGGTAAGGGCGCCGTCACTAGTAATACGGAGGTTGCTGGTTCGAGTCCGGCCAAGCGCACATGGTTTTTTTTTTCAACAGTGGTGTGTGCTGGCCATCTCCAGGAAAAGATTAATAAATATTCAATGAAAGTGGAAGCATGAAATCCATGCCATAAATCTTGCCATTTTGGCCTGCTAAGGTTGTGTCCCACCTTCTATTGCCCAATTTCTTCAGAGATCTGTGTAAAACTATATTTTTAAGGAGAAATGTTTGCATGCAATCAAATTTTGTAAAATTTTGAGTTATCTTCACGTGGTCAAAATGTCAACACAAACAATTCAAAACAAAGAAACAAACACAGAGCACTGAAACAATGATTATCCCCTTAAGCATGGTTCAAGTTATATTATTACTCTTATGCTCCCCTTCTGCCGAGCTATCGAAAAAAATCCTCATTCCCAACAACATGATTTTTGTTTGTTCTCATTTTATCTCTCCTTGTCTAGCAATTACAGCCACCACTCCTCCGGTCAAGTGTTACTATTTACAAGCAAAGCTCAACACAAACGAGCGGCTAATGCCCATTCAAGGCGTAATCCGACATGCTTGCGCTAATTTGCTCAGATCAATCTGGGCACATCGGCAAGCGCCGCATTCACCAAGTCGCCACTAATCAATTGTGCTGCACCGATAATAACAGGTTTCCTTCTATCCCCACTGAAATATCAATTTTCTAGCCAATTTGGAGGAATCTGCTTGCCATTAGCGGTTTTGTGTGCCGTTTCCCCCGAGTACTTTATAATGCCTCATGACAATGGCAAAATGAGGCAATAAATATAGTAACAATTGGATGTTTCCCCATTCAAGTACAAACAATTACAGGTTTGAACATATTTTGGGAGGAATATAAGCACAGATTTCCTTTGCTGCTAATTACAGCCAGGAAGCATTGATAACAATTAGAACACAAGATGTTCACCATCATAATTTGGTTATCAGCAAAATCACAAATAAGCATCACAAACAGCCCCCTTCCACAGTGAAACACCAAATCTCCAAAAAAAGTCACTGAAGAAATCATCTAAGTGTGGATTGTTAATTTTCAGTGCTATTTGCAAATTACCAACTCTATTTTTTAATCAGTGAGGGGAGTAGTACGTCACTAAATTTTATCTAGTTGCACATCCTTCTTTTGCAAACTGTACTTTTTTTCATTTCCAAGCTTATGGTAAAAGGAACATTTTGTCCTAAAATCATTTTAACCATGATAAAAAGATATGAACTCCACAATATTCACTATTTAATCTGTACAAACTTATAGACATTCCTCAAAAAGCAATGGGTTAAGTTATCCAACCGGTTGTACAAAAACACAGTACTTTTATCTGCCAAACATGATTTCAAATTGGTATGGCCAGACTTGACTGGCATGTCCTAGTTTCATCAGAGCACACAGCACATTATGCTAGGATGAGCACAATGATAACATCCCAACACCCCGATTCCCCAGGCCATGCGTACCTTGCTGCTTCAGCATCGGCAGCCTACCCCCGCTTGCTTGCAAGCTTGCTTGCTCACTGCTTTTTTTTAAACAACTGGCAACTCCAATAAAATACAAAGTGGCTGGGTGCCACCCGTTGATGCATATGTTGACACAAATCACAGATGACGTATGTTTCAGTCCAATTTTTCACCCATCTCTAAATGGTTGATCTTATTATAATTATTCCTCGTCCAGTTAAGATAGGTGTTTTTTTTTCTAAATACATGCTGCACAACCCTACTTGAACAACATCAAGTAACCCTTCCTGCTACACCTTACATCTTGGTGACACAAAATCGTTCCAATATTATACCACATATGCAATGTTTAAGGGGAACTAAAAAATTGTCCCAAATAAACTAATCAATTCTTGGTTAGTACCATTTTCACAGAAAATATCATTCTGAATTATGCCATTATGTCAAACTACTAATCCACCCACTTTACTACAGATGTACCATTCCTTGCATTTTGTGCGGCGGAATTTGTTCCATTCCATTGCTTTCATACCCTTTTGACATTTGTCGCATTCTGATTGACTGCCCAGTGAATTTGGCCGAAAGAAATGAAATTAGAGTACTAGACGCTCCCCTGTTTCGCAAAATCCTTCAAATAGAGATTATCGCGATTCCCCCTCCTCCCATTGTAAATCCCCCAAAAGAGTCGCCGGAAACCTTGCAAGCGACGTTGACAGAAAGGAATGGTAAATGAAATAAAGCTGGGAATTTATTACAGCTACATGGCATCTTTAATGCTCGTGCAGTGTTAATAATCCTATTGCAACAACAGCTAAATTCTCCTGGTGATCGGTGATGAAATTTAACCTTTGAAATGTTTTGCTAGGGATGAGTCTGGCCTGACTCGCTGGGTAAATTAAATTGAACGAACGTTCAGGTGGCAAAGTTGTGGTGTTCCACAGGAACAAGGCTGGAGCAGAAAAAAAGACCCTGCAGCAATACAGCCCACAAACCAAGCCTAAGCTTGAACTTAACCAGCAATAGGCTATCCAAGCAGATAGCAAATTTTCCCAAGGGGGTACTATAGTATACTGGCATTCCTGGTCGAAGAATTAACAGTGAATACAAAATGATAAAATTATATTTACAATGAAAAAAAAATAATAAAGACAGCTGAAGCATTGAATCATACAATGCTCCTAACATGGCAGACAGGCGGATATTCCCAATACCAAATCACAAACGACTCCCAGTCAAATATTAGGCCTAGGGCAATCGGTTTACAAACACCTAGCGTGGGAGCCATTGGTGAATACCGAACCTTCCGTAGCTCCTCTCTTTCAATTGATCCACCCACAAAAAGGCACTCGTGTTATCCCTTGCGAATGCTGATTTTTCTCATTCCATTTTTTTTCCTCCCCCTTTTTCAGTGTAAGATAGATTTCCATCTGATTGTGTTCAAGTTACGGCTCAATGCTAATTCAATTTTTGCACTGTTGATACCGTTAGGAATACCCAGCTTTGCATGAGATGAATTTCAAAGCCCACGAAAAGATGAACTCAGAGTTTGCTCTCGCAAAAGGGGAAGGCAATAATAATCCATACATTGGTAAGCGATTATTGTCATCCAGTACAGCTGTTAAGATACCAGTAGCTTCCCACAATGCATTGCTTCCATTGGAAGTTTTTGTAAAGGTTGCCATGTGGATCTTAGAGATGAAGCGCTCTTAAAATGCAAGTTTGTGATCAGTTAATGGCAATTTAGCCATGGTCATCACCTAACGACCCAACATCGTAACTGTACAAAACCCCATTGGAAGAATGGCATTGTGGGAAGCTATAAATCTTCTTCTTCAGTATAGTGTTAAAATAATCAATTTTTTCCATCAATACCATATAACTATAACATCACATCCTTTTATTACCAGGTAACAAGATTCAACACAAGATGCAAGAAAGGCACTACTCTTAGCCAAACTTACTTTTATTTAATTTCAAATGCAATTACAATAACATCAAATTAACAACAACAAAAACAATTTTAAATTAGTGAACTACAAGAGCACACTCATTTCCCACTTCTGTTACAATTAAGGTTTGCTCCCAAATAGATCACTTGCTGCCTATTATTATGGGAACACTCCAATAAATCACTCACATCCCCTTTAATCCTTCACTCCCTAATGTTATGAAAACTGTGTGTCAAGAACAATAAATATTGCACTCCCGGAATGGAGCTGTAGGAAACGGCCTGTGAAATGATTGCACATAATCTGTTTCCTTTTACAAGTGCTTGTGACCCAAGCTGAAAGCTTACACTGCCATTGAAATATTTATCAACTGGTAAGGCATCAAAATATGCTGAGAGGCCTGTGTGAATATTTTATCAATCTCTTTACCCTGTACTCTTGAATTTAGGGTATGATGCAGCGAGCCTTTGCAAGACCCAATGGATATTATAATTAACAAGACTCTCTCTCTCCTCGCCCTTCGTTAAATGACTTGTCGGCATCATGCGCACAGTTGTTTCAAGAGCCGAGGGGATCAGGATTGAGTACACTCTCTAGTGGAGTCGATATGTTACGAGGCTAAATAGACCAAAAGTGGTTAAATTTGATCACCGGGATGCGTGCTACCTGTTAGTTGCCTAACCTGCAACAGAATTTAATTATTGCCAACATGTAGAACGAAAACAGGCTTGTGACGCAGTCCTAATAAGACGAGTGTGCACAAATTAAGTTGCGCCACAAACGAGGCGTTTCACTTATATTTTGCACAGCTGTCATTTATTTTGTCTATAAAAATTTGCACTATTCAAGTGAATTGTTTGGACAGCCTATTCTTTTAAATTCATAGGAAATGCATGATAATTCAAATAGGTTACACCAACACAAATTCTACACCTTCCTCCAAAATTTAATTTATTGGTATTTTAAGATATCAATCTTGTGAAACTCAAAATTGCACTCCATACTTAAAACAGCAAAGCTCCCATTATTCCAGTGCCAGTAAAAATACCATCAGATTACCACAGCCCTTGATTTTCCAGCCTGTGTGCCGTTGTTGAATAATCGCAGCTACACACAAGATCCATTAGGCTTAATTGAGCGTAAATCTATACACGGCACTCGCTACTGCTGGCAAGCTATCTCTTGTCTCTGCGCCCGGTGATAGGTGATACCCAGTGACCTTTGACATTTCTGTTCATTCTTGCATACATTATCAGGTGTAGCATCACTTCTGGTGGCAACAACTCGGGTTATTTCATGTGTGACGTGACAGTGGGATGGCATGGTTATCAATAGGGAGTTGTGGTAGGAGTGGGCTGATTAAGAACACTACTTGCTCATATTTATCAACACTAATTAAATACATTAGTCTATATTAATAGCTGCTGATGTGTGGCTAATATAAATAGTTCTGGTGGGGGGATCAAACCGAACAAATTCCAAAATAAATCACAATATTATGAACACATTTAACTACTCATCACAACACTTGTCATTAAATTTATGTCTGGAGTACATGGCAAAATTAACCCCCAAGGTCTACTACCTTGTTAACTATAGCCGTGTTCAGACGAACTTAAGAGTGTTGGTCAACACACCTAGATTTTTTTGGGATGACTTGGTGCGATATTCGCGGCGAACTCATTGTGTTGTTACACCAAATGCGTCTCCACGGTCCATCACAATGAGCTATCGCCTTGGTGTGGACAAAAACTTAAGTTGATGGGCCTCGTCTGGACACAACTAATATCTAAGATTGGACCATTACATGAATTATGATACTGCTCTTTGTAATCAATCAAAATTTACCTATGTCTGTTTTGCATATTAAGCTTTTCTTACCATGATCTTGATTGCCTAATTATATCATGTAACCTTCTTAATCAAATTGGCCTGTAGCGGGCACAGGGTTAATTGTCTAGCAATTCAATGGATCCCTCGGTTATGAGAAATAAACCCAACATGATATTGAATTGAGAGGATCAATACCTGATCATTTGAGGAAACAATTTTGACTAGTATATAACCGTAAAAGACGTTATTGTCTCCAGTCAATTGAGTTTGACGGCGGCACACTTTACAATCAATAGCTCCAGAGAGGGAAACCGGTGTCCATAAATTGTCATGGGACATGACAGCTTGATGAGCCAATATATTGGGCATTTGTGTATGATCACACTTGCCACGGTTGGATCATAAAGTGTCTTTTTAAATGCATGGCATTTTTTCATGCATTTTAAAAGGCGACAACTGCTTGTAGAAATGACTCAAAATTGTTGAGGTCTGTCAGAATCCTTTAGAGTCCTTGAATTTAAGGGCCTTTATGCTGCTTGGCAGCAGGTTAACAAAAGTTGGTAGACTGCAGAGTCCAACATTGCCAAAGTCAAGGGCCCACAAGTTCAGCCCAATAGTCAATAGCCCACAGCAAATGTTTAAGGGCCTCTCAAGTGTTCAGACCAGCCCTGAATGCAGGCATCCCAAATGTGGGCCCAGAGGAGTTCAGTATGTTAGTCCCATCCATGCAAGATGTTAATGCATAATCATCACTGCCTTAAATGAAATTACCCCTTCCTGAATCGAACAAATTCAGGGAACATTTCTCCAATAAAATTTTCATAAATATGAAACATACACAGCACTGTTATCATAAAATGAACACAAAACTGCATAAAGCCTAAATTGTTCAATACACAGGAATTAATTAGCGCATGACAACCTCATTTATGTCCGTGTAATTGCTCTGGTAATTAAAAACCACTCAATTCTACAGCGAGACATCCGTCATCTGTAAGACGCCTCGACTGTTGAGGGAAAGGTGTCTTGGCATTATCTTGTAACAACACACCGGGAAGCTGCGAGCACACTTATAAGCCTTTGCCGCATCTATTGAATAAATTGAGCGATGATGTCGTCAAACGAGCCATATTTACACTGGCCTTTCCACCTTTGCCCTTTTGACAGAGGTGGTTGTAAAAAAAGAAAAACGAGAGCAAGACAACGCTGCCTGCCCTGCTGGTTTAGTCTACTCAAATATGCTCGTCCCTGTGTACATATCAGATAGGACTCCAATACCGAGGGAGGAAGTGCTGACTAGGGGTCCTTAAACTAACAGGCAAATAACAACAGAGTCAACTGATCATGACAAGTTCCCTGTGGGTACAAAATCCCTGCAACACAGTACAGCGACCCAAATATTGTACCGAGAAACTGACCTGCAGCTTTCTGTGTTGGAGATACCTAGAATGCCCAGTTCAGTTGTCAAATTACATGCAAATAAAGGCTGATTGACCCAGGTCTTTAGGGATGAGAATAGATTTTAAAGTGTCTTTTGTCGTGAATGGGAAACATCAGATTCAAACACCTATGGTATGAACTTGCCAAAATGACGACAGCAATTTTTTGTTCTACTGAATTATCATTAAAAAGGCTCAAATCAATCTACATTTTGGGTTCTGTGACTAAACATTATTGAATTAGAGAACGAAAAAATTTGTCACTCCAAAATGGCCTTTTTTGGGCAAAATATGGACTGTTTTACCCTAGAAATGACACATGAATCATTTTCAAGTGGTCATTTTCACCCCAGAATATTTTTTTTCATACTTTTACTCCATACTTTTAGGTGAACTGATTATAGTTAGATCAAACCTAAGATGGCAACCATTTTTGATTCACAGACACAGTCACTCATGTAAGTAAACATTCTGTTTAAATAAGCTTTGACTGTTAAGGTAGATATCTGTTCTGGACCGTCAAATTACATCAAGTGTGCAGTTGGTCACCTTATTTTATCCCAGACTCTTTTCTGATTGAGCATTTATAACATGCCCAGCTGTTTAAACCTCCCACGTTCACAAATGTTACAACGGTTTAATTGCGATAAGCCAAATTAATATTTTGAGATCATTCTAAAATGGATGCCCACACAGGGAGCCCTCTTGTGACCTTTTCTGATATCATGCATAATAAACTTCATTTTGAGAACAATTATAAGTTTAATTAAGCTAAACACGTTCATCACAATTAATAATAATTTTTAAACGCCTAAATCAACTAGGACGTCATATACACCAGGGCTTGAACCGGGCACCCTTTGCTTCAGAGTCAAGTAAACCATTATAACTAATCCATGATCTCCCACAAAATATGTGGTGTGAATGAATACCAGTATTACTATACTATCAGTAAGATGCATATACAGGCATCCTATGTACGCACAATTTATTCAAATACCCTGGCACATAATTATATTTTATTGTTTCCATATGTCATATTTCATATGGTACTGTACAACTTGTATATTGCAACATCAATGTCAATAAAGTTCCTGGATGTTTAAGTATAATTGTATGGTCATCCGAGCACTTTTCTGAAACCATACAATATACCGTACAGAATTTATTTGTACTTCTTCAACTTTCAACTTCAACTTTATTTCTCAGGCCTGCAGGCATGGTGGGAAAAAGTTGGGAATCTAGGAAGCTCCTTCCTGGGAAATTTGATGATTCGGTGGGAAATTTTGACTTTTCAGGTAAAGAAATACATTAAAAAATTGTGGGAAATGCAACTTTTTTTCCAAATTTCCCGCAGGAATAGAATCCAAATTTCCCTTCCATGATTGTAAAATTTTGCTCCAAGAATTTCCCCCAAATTTCAAAATTGCACGAATGCCATTCCCAAATTTTCACTTTTTCCCAGGAATGCAGGCCTGATAATAATAAAGATAGTACAATAATTGACTTTTTAAAAATTTTGATACACGAATGGATAAAATTACCTTTCAGTAATCAGAAAAATGTACATTGATGGCAATTGCTCTGTGTGTTATCTGCAAAGACTTATTCCATTCGGACTGTGTCCATGGCCACATCAGTGAATTATCTCACCGGGAGCTATTCACTAGTTTCTATTTCAGTCGCTGACTCCGATGTTTATGTTGCTTAATCAAGCTTTTCCTTTAAAATAAGAATTAACATTGTAGGTCTTCCGGATAGAGGCGGAATCAAACCACAAAAAAAAAAAAAAAAAAAACCCCGTTGGATTACCAAGACGAACGCCTACAGACCCCATGGCACACAATCTGAGCTGGCAGAAGGTTGTTCTTTTGTAATACCATATTGGTCCTAATAAACGCCACGGGGGTGGTGCATTTTTCAAAAGGGAGGGTTTATACAGTCAAAAATGGGAAAGTCAAAATCACCTTACACAGCTTATTTCGCTGATTTACCAATTAATTACAAAAGGAACGAGCAGGGGAAGCTGTTTTCGCACCTCACGAGGTCAAAGTTCTATACTAATCAAAACTATTACAACTGTGACAAATGCGATTATGATACGGATTACGAGCAAAGTCCCGGCCATTAAATCATGTGCATTTAGGTAAAGACTTAAACTCAGTTTCTTGAATCGTTTTATCCAAAAATCGTAGGGGGCGTTTATTATACAGGGGCGTTATTAGGAAAACACGGTACTGAAAATACATAAAGTGAAGGAGATGTTTTTGATATATTGAATTCTCTCAAATGCACTGGATCAGTTGTAGACCACCTACTGAGAACGTTCAAAGGTTTATTGGAAAACAAGTACAAAAGAAAACCGCAAACCTATGTTTGAACTTGCCTACTATCGTAAGGTCCCTTAGAAAAACCATGCTTGATTTTCTGTTGTCCATGACAGAAAATTACTTAAATCATCATCTTATTACATAGATGGAGAGTATTCAGCTATTCACTTAGGTGAATCTAAGAATGGTACGCATTCCAAATACGGCAAAAACGGTGGGGTCTGAAAAAATGGGGGTGCTTCTTTCTGGAAATGGTCCTCATGTCTCTTTATGGAACAGCGCAGAATATCATGAATGGCACCTTGATGAGACAAGTCAAAAGGATGTGGTCCTGGAACACAAGGTGGCGGACGGAAGAAGTCCTTGCTGGGTAATCTCACTCTGTGTCAAATTTAAGTTCAACGTCAGATTGGGATGGAAAAAGAATCAGGACCCCATCTGCATGGTGAACTCCTACGACCCTACCTCTCCACACTTCCCCCAGTGACCGTCCTCTTCCCGGACTTACGGTATTATTAGTATCCTATTGACCAATATTTAGGAATCAATGTGTCAGCTTGTCTGTTCATCAGACTATCCCTCAGCCATATAATCTAGTCACACTCAGTTAAGTATCCTCCTTAGAGGGACAGGGCAAATATACCTTAGCCACAAAATTAGTACTAGCTAGTTCACTTAAGCTCAATAGGCCTAGAAAAACTTATACACGTGTGAGTGGGACTTTCACGGTTAACACAAACATTTCAAGCTATTAAGTTGATCAGTACCAAAAAAGCATGTTTTTTTAAATTATTAATCACACCTAAAAAAAGTTGCAATTGTACTATCTGTAGCATGGGCTCCCATTTCAAGGCAATCGTACTATGGCCAATATGATACTCCTGATTCCAAATTACACAAGAAACGGAGCCAGCAGATCATTTTAAGAAACACGACTTAAAAATACACGGGACCGCGAAGTGTCGTCTGCCTAATGGTTTGTGAATGGGGCAAAAAGGGCACCAACATGTCACCCACCCCCTCCTTTCCACCAAGTTACATCATGTAGCTTAGGAATGCATACGGCATGCCAATATAAGGGTTCCATTTTGACCACAACACACACCAACACCCACACAGACATACGCCAGAGTAATCACCTATGGTGCCTTCTGCAATTCTTCAGACGACACAAAAAATTATCAATGGGATGTAGGGGGCCTGTTTGATGGAATGAAGAATGGAGAAACATTTGTATATCACTCAAGTGAAAACCGTCTTCACGGGAAGACAACCCATCTCTAGGTTCTTCAAAAGCTACAATTATGCAGTATTCAGCAATTCCATATGAAACTAGTACACCCGGGGTATTACACCACCCCATGGAAGATTTAGGGTCTAGGATTCAAACCACGGTTTTGTTGGAGGGGAAATGGGAGGATCCCCATGTGGCCAAATTTGGCTCGACCCCCCTCTACTGACATTTGTCCATTTCTTGCCTAGCACCCCCCCCTTTAATGCTGCATTGAGTCCCTGCTGAATTTTCTGACCAAAGGATGAAAAAAGACAACACCCCCTCCCCCCCCCCCATTTAAAGCAACTCCTTGAAATACCCCCCCCCCCCCATAGACATGTCAGCATGTCCCCAAAATGTAGGGTTGCACGACTAAGTTGACTATAGTCGGTAGTCGCGACTATTAGCCATAGTCGCGACTAGACTTTTGTTTTGCAATAGTCTACTATTTGGTTTTTATTCAGGTGGATGCTATGATACACGAGCGGAAGTCATTATTAAGATGCACCATGAGTGAGAAAGAAAAGGTCCGTTTAAGCACTAAATACCGAAGCTTGGGATGTGATTGTTACGCTATTAATTTATTAAAATGCACAAAGGATAAGTAGGAGAAATCCATGATTAGTCAAGAGTTTAGCTGGTCCAATTCCCTGTATGATTTGCTTTGACGCTGGGTTCACCCCTGCACTGCCCTGAGCTGAAGTGGAATGTGCGGCGAGCTGGGAAATTCCCCAGAAGTAAACTGTTTTGAAGCTATACTGATCTTTAGACTTTTCAGCTCAGACCACACATAATTTATTACTCACCTGTAATTTCTTATCGTAATTGCATCAGTTAAGATTCTAACTAATTTATTGTTATTAGCTTACTAAAGCTAATTAGTTTCGAATTTCGCCGCCAGGCCATGTAGCTAAATGCAGGCGGCCCTAGCGACCGTGGTGCGGGTACTATTTTTTCATGCTAAAATGACTTATTTTAATCCAAAATTAAACAAAAATGTTTTCTTATTTCTTAATTTTAATACTTTTATCTGTTATTCTTAAAATATTTTTTATAAAATATATGGACTTCAATTAACCGTTATTGTTTATCTGTTACTTGCAAATGTCAGGACCCCCTCCGATAACATATGAATGAAACTGATGTTCACTGCTCAGTGTTTATTGATAAATTTAATTAATGGGGTGAGGTAGTTGGCCTTTTATTGTAAATTACGCAATCGGGAAATGACACAAAAGCACTAAAAACTGCCTAGAAGGAGCCGTCTCTTGTGCTGATGTAATTGACACTCTTGCAGTATATTGGGGTCTTTTACAATACAGATAGTTTTAGAGAGGTCAAGTAGGGAAGTATCGGCTGGGATAAGAGAAGATTTAAATAGCTTCCCACAATGCTTGCTCCATGGAGGGTTTTTTTAACAGGTACTGATGTTGATCGTTAGTGATGAAACAGGGCTAAATTGATGTACTGATTCACAAACTTGCATTTTAAGAGCGTTTCATCTCTAACGATCCACATGGCAACCTGTTCAAAAAAACTGCCAATGGAAGCAATGACATTGTGGGAAGCTACTGGTATCTTCTTGGATGGGATCATGGATTATAGGCAACAATTTTTCAATATTTTCTTCAACATGATCGAGTGATATTTATTTTTACAATTACGTAAAAGGAGATGGTTGTCTACCAGGACCCTTTAGGTGCGTAATTACGCAGATAGATTCGGCCACTTTTCAGCGCAGATTGACGCCGAACCCCAATTCTGGATTTTGGTGGCGAGAAAAAACGCGAAATTTGCGAAAATCGTGCACTAAAATTAGTGTGTTATTGTGTTTCACTCTTTATAAAGAGTGTGTACAATGTCCCCGACAATGTCCTTAATCGTACGTGAATACTGTACAAACAGTGCATGGTTTTCAGATTTCTGAACAAATGAAGTACGCTCAAACTGTGCGAAAATTAGACATTTGATAGTCGCCAAGAGTGTAGTCGAAACTATTGGTAGGGGGCGCTAGTCGCTGCTAAAAAAGACCCATGTCGTGCAACCCTACCAAAATGCTTTGCCCAACTGAAAAAATAAGATAAAAACTACCATCTTGGGGTATTCCAAGATTTACTTTAATGATCACGGGGCGATGCTTTCAGGATATTCACTCCTATCGCGACAGACTTAATCAGTCTATTCCAACAGGGAGGTGTGGATTTTTTTTTTAAAAATGTACCACTATGCTATTCCATTTTAAATCTATCAACCCGTGAAGACTACCTAAAATGTATCACTAAAGGCAGTGCAGGGATTTTTCAAGTAAAATAGGCATGTGACTTCCTGGAGTTATGATCAAGGATAACAGTGCCCAACAATTTGAAAGGCATTTAACCTGACCTAAAAGGAAATAATTCCCCAGTCTAGAATGGAAGAAATGGAATTACACCCCTGATGTTGACATTAGAGGCCATTGAGCTTCAAAGCTGGCTTGACCCTCAAGCCCAGACGATCTTGTTTCGGATTAACAAAGGTACTCTTGGCTGGTAACACTGATTATTTATTTTCGCCTTCTCTTTAGTACAGGGTAGGCTTTTGAGAACACAGCCCTGGACTGTCCTCAGCACAATGCCGGGAAAATTAACAATAGCATGACATGAAAAGTTGAAGAGTGCATCACAACACACTTAAACCCATATTATGAATTATTGATGGCGAGATGCATGCGAAATCACTTAATGCCAACCACCGAATCAATACAACATAGGCAATGACTGTGTAATGTCCACTGATCTCTATTATCTGCTTTGCCCAGTATAATTACACTATCATTATGGGGTTTGAACAACCCACTGGTGAAGCATTCATTGCATGAGATTACAAATTTCAATGTGGTTTAAGTGCATTAACTGAGGCTCTCTTTGATTTGATGATGGTGTCAATACTTCATATCTTATGCTCAAGTGGAAAACATTGAAATGCAAACAGGCATTTGTGGGGAGACCTGCCAAAATCAATAGCAACCAGCTCGACTGAAAAACTGTCAGATACACATTAGAAAATGTGCTTAAAAGGTTTGGAGAGCTGCTTTAAGAGATCGCTTGCACAATTTCCTTTTTTGTTTATTTTAATAAGGAGTGTGGTTCATTTTTTTCTACTAAATCAAAAATGTACCTACCTCCTGAAATTATGATTTTAAAAATCATCTTACTTTTTTATTATCTACTTGAATTTCTTTTCCCCCCCCCCCCCCCCCCCCCCCACAAAAAAAAAAGAGCCCCCCAAGCCCCCGCCCCCCCCCCCCCCCTCGGTGGGCTGAATTCAATAACTTGCAAAGGGATCTTATCAAAGCAATAATGTGTCCATATTTTTTTAAGAGGCCTTTTACTTTACCCAGAATGGGTGAAATACTTTTACAATCTTATTATAATAGGCGCACGGTGGTGCGGTCTGATTCTGGTCACTACTTCTCGTAGGCCTGGGATCGCACATCCCCTTTTTCCTCGAGGCCAGGGGTCGCACGTCCGCCCTTTTTCCTCGGAGGCCGGGGGTCCAACGTCCGCCTTTTCCCTTGGAGGCCGGGGGTTGTACGCTCCCAAAACTTGGTGGGGGCGGTGTAGCTTGGGCGGGGACAGATCAATTCGATTGGTTTCAGATCCGCGCCCCACAAGCCTGGGTAATCCGCTAAAAATGGTTTTCAAACAAGTAGTGCTTTAAAAAAGCCAGGGGATTGAAACCCAGAGACCTGCCTAGTAACATATAGTGCCACAGTTGCAATGCCGTCCACTGGTGTTTTGGACTTGCACGAACGAACCGAACGAATGCCTTTTTCATTTTCTATAGTACTTCTGTCAGTTGGACCCCTCTGAGATCACAAACGCGTTTGAAAATGCCTCCTTGTAAATTAGCAACTATAGTGGAGCATCTCAACTTTATATGGAAATGGAATGGAAGCTAAACTTAAATTTTTACTTGGGGATAGATTAACTATCAAGAAGAAAAAAATCAATCTTGTTTTTATTGAACCTTGCAACACACGATTTATCATAGTCATGTTCGAACCTTTTATCTGTGCAATTTTCGCCCTTCTACAAAATTGAAACATTATACTAGTTTAACTATTTAGGGTGTTTTTATAATTATAATATCCTCTATATTACATTGGGTCCTGGCCATTAATTCTCTCCTGGAAAAATTAACATTTTAACACCATTATACTAATGCTAACTTCAAGACCCTTACCCTGTACTTATATCCTGCGATGGATATGAACCGTGGCAAATTAGTATTGGGCCAAATTATCAGTCACTTATTTTCTCAATAGTTTTCAATTTCTCATAATTTTTGTTTTACTTTTACTCAAATAGTTAACTTTGTTTATTTACCTACACACCAATTGCAGATAAGAGCCCATAATCTATCACTTCACACAGAGAATTTCTGTCACCAATTGTCATCACTAGTAAGAACCTTTTGTCCTATGCAAATAACCAGCCACTGGTTATTGACACCTTGGCAATTTCACAAGCCGCCAGCATTGAGTAAGTTTACCCACAATGGGCAGATATTTGCGCCATTCATTACGCCATCAATTGGCTTGGCGAGGCAGACACTCCAAACGACTTGGATACTTAGCCTTCCCTATTCTAACCCTCGCAGGGAAACAGTTGGCTAGTGACCCTCTCACCTCGTCAAATTATTGGGCACGAGCGCGATAACTCAGTCGGCCCGAGGGCGCTTTGATTATCCATCCCATTACCGTCGAGGACGGAATGTAATCTAACACCCCCTCCTTTGAGCCAACTGGCCCAGGAGACAATGCCAGTGCCATTTAGCTGCGACACTGTCAGCCCACCCACTGCCTTTGTACTCGGACACCCTCCCTGCCTACACAGCCACATTTCCCCCCAATATACATGCCTGTTAACTGCAAATATTTGGCTTTGCTTGCAACCACAAGACCTTTCACAAAAGCTGCAATATCTTCTAATCCATTATTACTTATGAATTACCATCTACTTATCGCCATTATGAAAGCTACAGCAGTCTTGAAATATGCATTAAGTTTTTTCCCTTTTTAAGTGAGCGATGAAACAGCAACATGTGAAGCCTATCAAGTTTCTATACAGTAACAATATTGCATTATAACCCCGACCCAATGATCAGTTACTTAAATTAGAAACTTGAAAAATATCAGTAAATCATATTACCTAAATATCTTGATGATCATCTCCAATTTACTAAGCAGTGTACATTATGATTTAATATTAAAGCAGCTTTTTTTTAACTGATCAATCATATGATACACTATCTACAATAACATCTTTCACATCATTTTTTTTCCCTTGTTTGAAAACACCGTGAAGCAGGTGCTGAGCCAAAAAACCCTTGTTCCCCAAGGCAAAAAAACTTGGGTGAGTGTGAAACTATTCTTTAATGTAATGTTAGAGGGCATGTGGGGCAACGTTTACAACATGACTGCGGACTTGCTCCTTTCACCGTCTAATCTATCCCTTAGCAGTATGTGCACAGACTGTCAGATGCTGATTATCCTATTGCCAGCATTAGGCCGAGATTCCTTCGCCATGCTCGCAACTATATCCCCACGATGCAATGAGCCACCCGCCCACACTGCAAGGTGATGCAACTGTCAATAAGGCAGCATCGTCTGTGGCAGATCGTACTTACACTTATTCAATCCCGTCAAGAGCCGCTTTCCTCAAAGCAACACTTAATTCACTGCTCGGTGTGCATGCTGAAATTCAAGACAGAGACGATCTGTGCTTCACCATTGTCAAATTATTTGCGTCATATTTTTTCCCTCCATCTTCTTTTTACACACAAGAAAGTGATCAATTTTGTCTTTTTTTTTAAACAGAATATGAGACAGCTGCAAGAAACTGCCTTTATGCATGTTCTGTTTGCACAACTGTTTCTAGTTTTTGTGTAAAATATTCACTCTTTTGGGTCAAATTTTGTAATCAATGTCTGGAATTGAAAGGACTACCACCTACAGCCCAGAGCAATTTGCACACACACTGAAAAGGTCAAGATTGCATTGGAAGAATATGATAGCTCTGGCACTGCTATACACAACTATAGATTTGCAGCGATCGCAAGAATCAAATTACCAATTTCAACCCATTCTAGTGGTTAATCAATTGTTGATTTTTACTTTCCTACACGCTTGAACTGGTGTGATGCGGAATTGATACCGTCAACATAACGGCGTGTTATTAAACGATTACAGTGCCGCCCGGAAAACGAAGAAAAATCTTGAGTTATTGACTAGTCAGACTGGGAAATGCAATTGCCGGAGCCTCCTTTGATAATTAGTCATGTCATCAGCCCAAAGAAAAATTATATTTTTACTCATGTTCTCGCATATCATTCACTTCAGAATGACTCATTTTACAATATTTATGCATAACAAATTATTAAATTTAACAACTATGACTGAATGAGCAACAAAATTAGTGATCCATTTCAATCTATGCCGATTATTTAAAGGGACATTCACAGATTTTGTGGAAAGGGTCCCTCAATTTGACAAAGCCAGATTTTTCCATGAACACCTATCTTAAATCCAAATAAACAAATACCCCATGAATAAAGCAACTATCTTTTCGTTATGAAACTCTGTAGAACTAGGGGCAAAACAGAAGAGATTATGATCACCATCGAATCTCTGAATGTTCCTTTAAACCAGTCAAAGTACTTCTACTAAGAGCAGTCAATTTAGCTTCCAATTTCATATTAAACATCCACTTCCAAAAATACCATCCACAATAATCAAATGTGAGCTTCTGACATAAATAATTTTTTCTCCACTCCTTATCAATATTGTCGTCTACAGTAGACAGTGCAAATTTTGTTTAAATAAAGTGGTGAGACAGGAACAGATGAGCGCAAAACGACCTGGAGTGAATGAACTGCAAATGACACCACTATTGACAGTCGCCGTGACCTCTGCTACAACGATGATGCACTGCTGACGAGCACATGAATCATAGCAGAGTCACACAGCCATAGCCTTGTGCAACATAACTGCATTCCGTTGAAGAGGGCACTCGCCCTGCAGTCAACTACAACTACAAGCAAGTGAACTACAGGCAAGGACAAGGCTGAGTGTAAGGTTGCAGTGAATGGACTATAGGGAATGTATAATGAAGTGAGAAGGATGAGTTGAATTGCTGTGGGCAAGGCAAATCGTTGAGGTATCATTGTATTCGACAATTCCAGATAAAAACTGTACAGATTATTTGATTTCTCAAATGTCATTCACAACCACTCAATATTTTGCAAGGTTGCAATGGGTTTTTAGAAAATTGTATTTTATTTTGGAAGTACTGACATAAACCTGAAGTATAAATAAGCTTCAAATTGTGTTTGTCCTTTCAAAAATAAAATTAACAGTTTATATGCACATATCTAATTCTTTGCTACAGGTTAATAATTTTAATTCTCTAATAATTTCCAAGTAACTGAATTTCTGAAAGGCAGTAAATTGATCGTGTGAACAATTAAGCAGGAGTAAAAAACTGTTTGTCTTTCAAAAATGTTGGGTTACGGTCCCAAACATTATGTGATATTCAGATAATACCTTATTTTTGACTGCAACTCAATACTCAAGTCAGGGACTGAATTGGGGCAGCCATTTGTACACAGCATGTAATCTGATTCTGCAGACCAGACATCTGCCGTGATTCGATAGCGTAGGTGAGCTTAATTTACAATATTTTGCTTTAGAAGAAAATAATCGTCACTTACTGAAATATAAATTTTATTTGTAAGCATGAATTGTCTTGTCCGTTGATGGAAAGATCAACTTAAATGGAGCAATTTGAACCTATTTAAAATCAAATGTGACCATGACCATCAGGCTTAGTTATGGGGGCGGAGTTTAAGGATTATCTTACTATAATTTGCCAAATGTTGTATGTATGTATGTATGTATGTATGATCGCTAAAAGGCTCGCCGTTTCGATACATATTTCGCCAAATTCACATGGAAGGGCGTGAGGATACCGGGTGGTTTAGCGCATATATTGGACGAATCCGTTCAGAAATGACTGGAAAATCAACGAAAATGTGTTCGGTTGCTATGATAAATTACCAGTTGTTGCAAGCGTTACTAAGCGGCGCGTATGCGTGGTGCGTTGCGAAGGGTGGTTACGCGTGAGACGCATATGCGGTACGCAAACGGTACGCGTGATACGCTACATGCGGTATACGCAAGTAACAGGCGCCTCTACATTGTGTACGGTAGTGTAAAACCACGAGCTATATTACTAACGGTGATGTGGGTAAAGAAATAATGATCAATAACAGTTTCATGTATTATTTCGCTTTGTTGTGAGGGAAAGTACGGGTTAGAACCCACGCGGGGAAGTAGTTTTGAGAGTAGTTTTGAGAAAAAAATTGAAATATACGGTACAGTTACGGGATGAAATATTGCGGTTTAGTTAGAAAATAGGAGTAGGCCTACATAGGGCTAAGGTACGGGATATGCTGGAAACTATACTGGAACTTGAGTTGTGGAAAAATACGCTCACGGGATGTTGCGGACGGGGGAATGCCATAAACTGAAGGATGAAGAAAAGTTTATACGGGAATTTGAGGAGTTATGAGAGGAAAAAATGAGGATATGACATATGAAAAAGTTAATGGAAACTTATACGGGATTAAATATTGGCATTTTTTATTATTTAAAAAATACGAGAAAAATTGAACCCTAAAATTTGTAAACTAAACGAGATACGGGAATGATACGGGAAATTGGTAAACAAAAAGTGTTTTGTGACCGGGGAGTCTTAAACTTCAGGGATGACGGGTAACTCATACGGGAGTGACTTGATGAGTTATGTATCCACTGGTTTGATTATGACGGTGTCGGCATATGTGTTACTTCTTCAGTTATGGCTTCAGTTTTGGTGATCATTTCTGTTTCAGTGATCGCTTCAGTTTCAGTGATCGCTTCTGTTTCAGTGATCGCTTCTGTTTCAGTGATCGCTTCAGTTTCAGTGATCTTTTCTCTTCAGTGATCGCTCCCGTTCACTCAACTGCGGGAAGCGCCTGGGGGGCCGCAAGCGCGGCCCTCCCTATAATTATAAAGACTCAAATTAACCAGGGTGGATTAAAGATTTAATGCATTTTGATTTTTTAAAGGGACATTTTCAAAGTCTTGTTTAAACTTGATTTTTTAATCCCATAGAGTATTGGTCGACCCAAATTGGCTTTTTCAGTACATGAGAAAAATAATTAACACACAATTTTGACCCACTATCCAGTAAATCAAGTGATCCTGGGGACTAACTAGCTATTAGTGATTGGCATGGCTCAAAAAAGTGGGAAATTTGGAGAACTCCTTCTCAGGAAAGTTGTCCATTGACTGGAAACTTGGCCATTTGGAGGGACATTTATAACAATGGTGGTACAGGTATGTGCAATGGCCAAGACTCATCCACTTAATTACTCTTCTGTAGTTTTTAGACCCTTGTTCAAGCAAGTCCACACGTTAGACAGTTGTGCTGCTCACTCTGCTCACACCAAAATTTAAGTGTTCCCCATGTGAGGCCACTGCCACACTTTTAGAAGGGTTTCCCAAGACTGGGGATTTGTAAACAATACAATGTTGACCCTAGTCAACTCTGTGGGTATCATAACAGCCCTATGGTGAAAACCAAACCTGAGAAAGAACACCCCAGCACCAACATCACAGGCAAAACCCTCTGCCCCACACACTAGCACACAGGAAATGGGCGATTAATGTTTAATCCCAAGATGGATGTGACCTTATGGCTGGGCTCCTAAAAAGAATAACAGGTTTGATTAGGACAACATCAACAGACACCAGGTACTTTGCCTAGGCTTTCTAAATAAGTTCTATACTCCAGATAGGTACACATCCAAGTAAACCACAAAAAAAGAGCAACATGCACGTCATCACATTTAAACTCTATTTTCAATGGGTTTAACTGGCATAGGTGTCAAGCCACGTAAAAGTAGTCACAAATTATGGTTATTGTATAGTTGCTATGTTGTTCGTTGACCCCTCCTGTGCTACACTATAATGGTTCCAAGGCATACTTTTATTCACATTTCTTTTTGAGGGGCAGGTTTAGTATGCAAACAGGCAATACCATCGATTGTTGCCTATCATAATATGAAGACAATATTAAAGGGGTTTTACAATAGGCGGTCCAACTTGCCAACCATTGAATTTTGCCCGACTTGCCTAGAAAAAAATATAAAGAGAAACAAGAATTTAGGTGTATTTGGACCTCAAATAGCTCTTTCAAACATGTGTGGCTATTCTCTGGCCCCTTCAGTAAATAATTGAGACCCACTGAGACATTAGATAGCGTGTCATCAAGCAAGGATTTAAGGACACATAAACGGCCTACATACAGGCTAGTATGGGCTGGTAAATTTTTAATGCAGGGGATCGTTTGATCTTTTTCACCAATAAATTGAATTGGAAATTTTGGGTGATTAAACCACAGACCAAAACTCTGACAAAGCATCACTACGATACAAAAATATGGACCGCCCCCATCCAATATGGACACGATATTTAGATAGGCAAAACAACAAATCCTATCTTTTCTACGCATGCACTTACAAGCAAACACTCAAGTACCAACAGATTCCTAGGCAATGGTGTAGTTTAGGACCTGCCATGGTTTACTGGTTTAAATTATACCTTCATTTAGTCCCAGAAAATTGAGGTTTGACCTG
This sequence comes from Ophioderma brevispina, assembly GCA_023653785.1. Taxonomy (NCBI): domain Eukaryota; kingdom Metazoa; phylum Echinodermata; class Ophiuroidea; order Amphilepidida; family Ophiodermatidae; genus Ophioderma; species Ophioderma brevispina. The sequence goes on from JAMKCH010001544.1 coordinate 63,487, forward strand.
TAACAAATTGCTATCAAAGGTTTTTTTGCACAAGCATTGCCTAGGTAACTAAAAATGATATTACTAAAAGTCCGAGGAATTCCGAGTTGCAGAAATAGCCCTTAATTTGCATAAATTCAAATGGGCCGCCATTTTGATAGATTTTGTAATATTCTTGAGTTCTGAGACTCGTAGCAGAATACTTTTGGTTTTGATATATACCCATTATTTTCAAGAGTCTGGAACACAATAATGGACAGTCCTAATTTGCATAGGCTATTTGCCTTAAATAAGGTGGGTGTTCCGATTTATGTGTATTGTGTTCTCTACTTGATACGGAGCCTGGCACTTGCCACAGTACACCCTCAAGTACCTTGGGAAACAAAATTGCGGTTTTGATGGTGAAGCAATAATGCATGTTGCCAAAGCCCTATTCAATACTGTGATAATAAAGTGGTTAAACCACTTAAGAACCGCGGTTTTTTTGTTTATATCTTGGGAATGAAATGAATTCGAGGGCTCAAATTTAGGATGACAATGGAAGAAAAAAACGGCTTTCCTCTGATATTCAAAAAGTCGAGACTACTTTCCGGGTAAATCAGGGGGGTGTCCCAAGACGATAGGAACACGCTCCCTCTAAGTGCTTCTTTTGAAATTGGAAAACTTTCAAACAAGTTACCAAAAACTAAAACCAAAATGCCCAGACCTTGCTTTGAGCAACACTCGGGCAAGACGAAATCGTGGACAATACTGCTTAAAGGTGTCCCTAAAAATGTAAAATTGTGTTTTTGACTGGTGTTAAGCTTCTATCAAAATATGATTAAGCCAAGAACTATTTCTTGTACCAAAATTGTGAAATTTCGAATTGCGTAGGAAGCAAATAGGAATTCAGAATTGTTTTATATTGTTCTAAAGATATAAAAATCACCTTTTATTTTAACTTTTAAGAAATTTCTGTACCAAAATACAAGGCAGAAAAACTCTATGGAGTGTCAAATCTATATGAAATCGCTATTATGAAACTTTACAATGGCTGCTCAAAATCTTTCATTGAACCTTTAAGGTTAGATGTTCATTTCTTGAAAATCCAGCCTTATGCATGCAGTAACTTGTGGCAAACAACACCATACTGAATTCAAACAAGCATATCCAGGTATCACTACCTAGCCCCTCTAGGCATTGCATCCATTTAAATGAATATCAGAAGATTACACTGTCACATCAATAATTTATCACTAAAAAAATAAAAGCAGAGGCACTAAAAATAAGCCAAGTGTTCAAAGAAATCCATCTGTAAACAAACATACCACTATAATGATGGCAGAGGGTATTACCCTCTTTTGGTTAAAGGCTGACCCGGGTTTGAAATCATCATTGTTTGTGTTAGAGTGAATTAAAATAGTAATTAGAAACTAAAGAATAGTCAGCTAAAATGCATAATTCCAAAGTTAGAATGAATCGGATTTCATTTTATGCAGGTGAAACCTTTGTGCACAGTTACAACATGCCCATAGAAGACTGTGGATAATAAAAATTCCGGATCAGAATTTTATAACAAAGTTGTAATTTTCTACAAGAAGGAATTAGTTTTGAGCTTAGTTATTTCACACAATTAGTATATGGACAATCATTATGTACATGCAAAAAAAACGATTTGTGTGAAAAAATGAGTGCGCCAACATCGGAAACCTCTGAGTCAGCCTTTTAAGAGTAACAAATAGGTATTTAAAACTATAGCTTCCAAATCCAGTAGGGTTCAAGGGGGTAGTTTAGTAAGCTGGCATGATGAGACCTAACAGCAATATGGATCGCTATTTCAACTGCTAGGTATTGATGCCCTGATTTAAGGATGACCCATTTTTCTGTCAACTTCCCTGACCCCAAAAGTCTGACACCACAAAACTTTGCAAAGCAAAAGTTTGTAAATCAGAGTCCAAGTATTTCAAATTCACACCCCCCCAAACTAAAGGCCAAGGAAGTTATCTTGAAAAAAAATATAATGTAAGTTCACATGTTCAGGTATCAATAGCACAGGCTTTTTATGGTGACACCTACACAACCTTTAGAGTTACTACTTTATCATTATCACTCTTGGTTATTTTTTTCCTCTCACTAATATATATTGGGCACAGTTTGCAGTTTAATTCTACTATTTATTATTCTTTTATCTTTAGGATACCTGCATGACTCTAATAGGACTATATAATTTACTTGACTGCTTGAAATATTTATCAGCAAGCTCATTCCAGAAAACTAAGATGAAATATTTAAGTACCACCTATTTTGCCAAGTAGACTATACACAAGTACCAAAAAGGAAGGAAAAGCTTGTCTCTAAACTTCAACAGCCTCTCACCTGGGTCCACTGAAAGATGTGTCTGTGCCACTTTGAACCTACCGTAACTGCTAACTCATTCCACTAAATTCACTGCCTAGGCCCTATGGCTCAGGCAGTATGTTACATATAGTATCTATACTAAGATGTGGTTCCTATTTAGGCATAAAAAACGGATCCAGTGGTATAAAAATGGGAGGATCAGTGGATGTCTTACTACTACCTGTCCACAAAAGGATGGAACATGACCTTTGATCATATATTAAGTTTGCTTTTACAGGACAAGGTCATGGCAATGATGGCATTATCTGATGGTTAATACACCGTAGTAGCTAATGCTATTTGCTGCAACATGGATAAGTATCAATATCAATAAAAAGTTAAAAAATTATTAAAGCAGACCAATCTCAATTTTGTACAAACTGAAACAATAATTAATATAGAAGAGATGTATTCAACATTGGGTCAATATTGTCTAGTGTATGGACATGAGAGTAGAAGAACTGAACAATATGATACGGATCACAGCAAGATTTGAAGTTTCTCAGTTGTCTTTTTCAGCTCAAAAGACATGCTCAAGAAGGAACCCTACAAAAGAAGTTTTTACAGACAAAAAATGGGTCACTGAACTTTCTAGATGGGAATATGGCGACTTGCAATTGACAGGTTAAGGAGGCAATATCATCAATCATCTGATCACCTGAATATCCTACTTGGAGACTTCCTTTTCAAGATAACCTCAAAGTGACTTTGCTCTTTTACCTGCAAACATACAGGCTCTACTGTAAGTGTGAGCTGATTTTGATATTATTACCAGGTTTACAACTTTCAGGACACTTATGTGGCCATGCGCCAGATGTTTGCAACATACATTCTGAAACATGATGGCTTAACTTACAGACACCTTTGTGATTTGGGCCCTGAAAATTAGAGGAACTTGCTTTTTTTTTCCTCTGGAAAACAACAATAGTATTCTGTGAAATGAATGGGAGTAATGCAAACAATCCTTGAAGGAGGGCAAGTCAGGAATTGTTGTGCATGTAACTCTACCTTTGGCACCAGTTGATATTCCTGGAGGCTACTCTAGTCAGATGGATGCTACATAGGCCACAAGCACTCGTACTCAGCTTTCTAATGTACATCTGCATCTGTGGACATGTGTGTAGGCCTATATCATGCATATAGGCCTACAGCATTGTTTTTATCTTTTATCTACAGCATTCTCGTAATGATCAATTTTGTCATATTGTGCCATATTCCGCCCAATCAAACTATAGACTTGTCATCATTCTCACCTCATATTACACTTCAGTACTTGTGTCAGGCACCTAGCAGTGACATATCACTCTGTATAGTGGGCTTCAAGTATCAAAATCAAACCCCAGAGAACCAACTGGTGTATTTCTGTAAACACTTATAACACATGGAACCAGCATAAAACAGGTCAGTCTACACAACATTGAAAATCAATATAACTAGCATATTCCTAACACTGTTCTCGTTTCCAGTCTCCCGGGGAAGGAAGAGGGGTAAAGGAAGAGGTAAAGAAGATTGGACATCTTGGGTGGGATTTGAACCAGGGCCATCGCGCCCCATTTCCAGGGATGGTAAGCCACGACAAGGGTGTCGCTGGCCTGGCCAGCTATTTTGTGCCCATATGGGTTCGTTTTGCGATGGCGTCATTGGCAATCTTTTTGGGACTGACCGTGCATTTTCTAGCCTCAGCTCAGTGAGTTTTAGGGATGTTTTGGCCATGTAAGGGTCATAAGGTGCAAAATGCACTAACCACAATGACAATGCTAGTATTTTACCCACATGTGGCATCCCTCAAGTCTCCAGGGGGTAGGACGGCCAATCAAATTGCCAACAGAACAGCCTCAACTCGGCGTAACCCAAGTGGCAGCTTATGTCAAATACTTAACGGTAGGAGGGCGCTCTTACGCATATCGAGCGGTCACACACAGACTTGACACTAAGGCTAGGCCCCCATTTTGGTCACAAATGTTTCAATCTAAATGACCGTTATTTGAAATTACACTATTTTGCAGCGGGGGTTATTCTACTAACCCCGACGGATTTTGAAGTTAATATTTTTTTCCTAAATTATCATGATATTACCAAAATGTATTGAACAAAGGACCTTAAAAGTTGATTTTGCAATGTTTTACTGGGACCGAGGCTGCCGTAGAAAATGTATAGCCTACACTAATATTCCCTAAATGACCGTTTGGAAATCCCCAATGCCCAAATCTAGCAGATCGTGTCTGACCCCCCCTGTAAAGTCTTGACTGTTTTTAGTTTTGTTTTTGACACCAGGGATCTTTCTTGATGGTACAAGTAATCCTCACCAATTTTGTACCGATACTACACATATAGTTTGTTCAGGTCATTGAGCTTTGCATAAGGAATTCAAGTTGCCAAAGCTATGTAGCCACACCACCCTGCATAATAATCGCCAGGTCATTGCCAGCATAGACTTTGTTACCAGCTTCTTTATGGCACTATCACATGTCATAGAACGAAAATGTAACAAAAGATCACACTTGGGATAGTAACCCGATATGGAATTCTTCAACACTCTATTGGCTCCCAAACAAAAACATGTTGACATGTATCCAGACAATTTGATCGCATGCTGGTGGGTTACAAGGGAAATGTGTTGTATTTTTGGGCAGTATTTTGTGATCTTACCACCTGACTATTTTGATCTAAAATTTAAAACCACTAAATATCTCATCTACATTAATGCCATACTGAGCAGAAACAAGTTTGACCAATTTATCAAACTTAAGGAAATTACTTTCACAAAGTGCAAACTTTTGATCAGGCGAAAAAAATTCACCAATTACAGAACCTTTCCTGGTACATCTTCTTTCCCTATCAAAGTTATGGTGATTGATATATGAGAATGTAATTGCTGAGCATGCCCTGCTACCACAGGTCACAGTGATTTGTAAATGTGGCAGACCTAGTGAGGTCAACCAAGGTACAAACATAACAGTTGCAGAACACTTCCTTTTCTCATTCACTCTGGTCAGTAATACCATGTTGTTGCCTTCAAAACATTCTACGCATGGATTATTGTCCGTCAGTCGCTAGGTAGCTCGATAATGAAGTCATTCGCCGATTCTGTTTTCATGACGTCATTGGAGAGTTTAGTCCAAATCTCGGTACATGACCGAACAACTTTACGATCGAGACTCAAACATGGTAATTGAAGTAATTATAGTAATTATTATGATTTGGTTGAATATTTAATTTGATTTTGAATGATCAACTACACCTCATCGTATTTTCCAGAAAAATGACATCCGATATTTTATTCTTGAACCAAAAATGACAATTTTAAAATGTACCCTTTTAAAGGAAGTCAGAACATCCCCCCTTTCCATCTACCTCCTGTTGGTTTTTACTTGACATGTAAATATATTTTGCAAACGTGTATGTTGACATCAAACTGCAAAGCTTCTGTTGGCGTACCTCATTAGGGTAAATACATTCATGTCACATCAAAATTGTTTACCAAACTCTATAAAAACATTCGAAAATTTTCGATTACACTACGTCTCTTCATATACATTTGTACAGTGTTCGATATGACTCGCCTGCGGTCGGTGCACACAATTGCGCGCGTGTTTGAAACAGGTGAAGCCTTGGCAAGCTTGATTAGACTTGGTTCACCTGGCCTGCTTTGTGTTAGTCAAAAGAAAAGCAGTTACACAAGCACAGCCTAGTTAATTTACAATGTGATTTTAATTTTCACGAGATTAGTTGCTACCCCATCCTTGTTTTAATAAACATATCAGCAAAATTAATGAATTGTTTTGAGGATGAAGGATGTGCTTATTTATGTGCCGGTCCATAGTAATATATAATTGTGTGTTTTAAGCCCAAGTTGCCACAGTTAAATATTATAAACAATTAAAGATAATTTTACAACGTGTTGTTAAACGTTGTCCATTAAAAACTTCTGAAATAGGGTCTGTCGGCTGTTTAAAGTTAACAACAAAATAATCTAAATGTAATTAAAAGTTCAAATAACTTGATGATGAATTTGTGGGTTTAAGAAGGAACTAGTTGTTAGTAATTTTGATTTTTAAAATTGTGTTCAAAATGTAATGAATATTCAAAATACTGCTATGCTTGGAAGCACCAGTGACCAGTCATGCATAATTGCAAACACAGAGAACCGATTTCTGCATAGCTAGGGACTGACTGATTGTGGCTCTATTAATTCCTCCTTATGCTCGCAACTCATGGTGTTTCATTGAGGGAAGATAGCAGTTTTTGCATCCATTCACCAGTTCCGAGTCTGTGGAGGTTAAAATGGGCAATGTGGGAATTGTCTACTTTGTGAAAGCCTTGGTATTCACAGTATTATCATTTACTTAAGCTGCCACTCCAGAGGTCACTCAAGGACAATCCCAGGGCAACTTACTACCAGGAGAGAGAGAGAAAAAGGTCTTGTTTGCTTTTATACATCTCTTACAGTTCATTTAAATTGTAATGCCATCTCTGATTGAGGACAAAACATCATGAGTTTGACAATTCACTTGAAATGCTGCTCTGGCTGAAAGCAATCGGAAAGCAAATAAACATATAACTCAGTTTTGTTACATGTACATATATATTCATTTCTTTACCGCGTGTTAGAGTTGGCAGATTAAATGGCATAGAATGCACCACCCTCACTGGAAGAATATATTGCACACATATATGAAAGAAGCTTGTCAAATGCCTATTTTTGGATTTTTCTTAATCTGCCCATCGTAATTTAACAATCTTGAAATTTATTATTACCATATAGTGCCTACTGACACTGAATCAGCTTGTGTACAATAAGATTATTTTTTGTTAATTTTAAAAAATAATTTTTTTCACATTTTCAGTGCAAGTTTGAAAATTATGCAAAGATTCGTTTCCGTTCAAAGAAGCTTCCAAGTTTGGGACACTGATTACGTTAAATACAGCTGTTACCATGACAACATGAAGCACCATAAACATGTTTACCAAGTTTTTTGCTAGCTTTCAGTCAAATATGGCATTGAATTCCATACATATTGCCTATCAATGACATCAAACTTCAAGTGATAATTAGCTATTACACTGGGGAGCAAATGAGACACCTTCATCCCAACAGTCCCCTTGTCAAAATGGCCTATTTTGTTTTTGCCCATGAAAAATGAGGATAAGGTATCAACTTTCTGTATCAAACAGTGAGCCACGGCTAAATAAATCCATACAATCCACTTGGCTAAGCACCTAGATACTGAACCACTGAATCGGAATGGGGAAAAGAAATCTCCCCTTCCCCAAAGTGTGGAAGATGAGGCTGGTGTTTTCATCCCCTTTTTCTTGGTCCTCAATTTCAATGCAATTCAGTCCCAGAGGGGGTGTATGGATGATGCAGGCCTGACCCAGCTGTCCCTTGGTCTTTGACCAGCTGCGTACCTTGAGACTTAAACTTGCATTTTGTAGATGTGCCTGTGTTAGATGATGGTGGTGACATTGGACCTGAAATCTTTATAGCTCTTTGATACCTCTCAACACCTAATCGCTGACATTTCTCTCACGCCCTTGACTGTTTACCTACCCATTAGAAAGTCCATACACAGCTGCTGTTTTCAGATAATCAGGGACATGTTCCTCTCTTTGGGACAAAAATCGAGTCCCATTGAAAGATTATCTATGCTATCTTACTGCCAATCACATCTAGAAGAAGCATAACATGTTAAGCTACAGATACAGGAGATAACAAAAGGTGACATATTTGGCAACATGTAGTGGTGAGAAAATCCTTAGGTCCATTTTTATATAATTAAACTTATTTTAACTAATTAAACCCAACTACTGACTAAATTATTTTTAATAAAGTTTGTTTTTGTCACCATTCCTCTTGCTTTTATGTCACCATAGTCTCCGTAAAATCGCAATTTTTCTATTAAGAATATTAGCAAATAAAATATTCTGTTCTAATATGTTTACCAACAGATAACATATCTAACCTCTGATCACCATAATTGAAATCTAACCTACAGCAGTAAATCCAGTATTAATCATTCCACCATGCTTCTTTTTTTTCCTCCTGTAATAACGGGCACTGGCATTTTTTTTAAATACCAAAACGCAAAGTAGCATTGCTTGCCAACTGCTCACATGATAACACAGTCATGCCACCAGATGGACATCTCATTAAACTAATTAACATGAACAACAACTTCAGAAGGGCTGCCTCATTCATTTAACCACATCAACATAATGGTCCTCGAGCATATTGAGATACTGATGTACTGGTTGCACTCATCAGAACAATTAGAGCTACATGAATTGGTAACTGTCACTGGGAAAGAACTACAAAGGGGATATTATTCTTTGCATTTTCAAAATCATAACCAAGAACTGTGCCACTAAAATTCAAACTAAAAATTTGATGACCACACTTAAAGGTGCATTTTGTGATTTCAGCACCTTTTCTGTATTTATTCATTGATTACAATATCCTTGAGAAAAGCTTATTCCCAAATTTTGAGCCGAGCCCCCCCCCCCCGAATTTTTTTTTTTTTCTTGAACGGTTCGTTTATTAGCAATTGCTCTTTTCCCACGGTCCCCATAATCATAATCATATTATTAACATCAAACATTATATACAGTATACAAAGAAATGCATTTTTTTTTTTTAAAAACATTGATGGAGATGCAACTAAAGGCAGCTGATATCCGTTCACCACTATATTAAAACAATATTACAACAAAAAATTACATATAACAAAGCCATATACAAGCAAATACATTAATATTGCCACCAGCCTATGAAAAAAAAAAGATGGGTATACCATAGGCTCCTGTGTTTGTAATTTCTGTCCGTTTACGGACCGAAAATACAAAATTGCGACTTCTTACGATGAGACCGAATTTGCACGCAAGATTGGCACACGTGATTTACTAAGGCTAACGGTTCAGATGATATAAAAATCTCAACATCATTATCAGTCGGGGGGACGTGGCTGTGGATAGGTTTGCCTTTGCAGGCCTAATAATCTATTTAGAGGAGTTCTTCAGCACGAATTGGTTATTTAGGGAGGCAGGGTGGTGGTGCATATACACTCAAACTACCACCTAGCTTGATGCTAAATTAAACGCTTACCTATTACCATTCATCGTTAACCGCATCGTTGTGGTTCCAGAATTGCAGTCTCTTCCCAGAATACGCATAGCAGCATTATGGATTTGCAAAAATCATGTAAAATCAGCTGTTTTAGCCCAAGTGATCAATTTTGGCAAATTTTTTAGAAAATTGTAAATAAAAAAAATTCATTTTTTCTCTGATTTTTCAGATTTTGGGGCTATTTAGACATTATTTTGACTCCAGAAAAGAAAAATTAAAAAAAAAAAAATCCGCCCAAACCGACCGACCTACTCGGAAAGGTTCCGCTCGCCCATAAAACAAGTGGTTTTCTTTTTTTGTCGCCTTAGGGAAATTGTCCAGCACCTGAGAGTACTATATTCACACCAAATTTTCTGCTGCCAAAAATTAGGGGCTCCATCACGTTTGCAAAACTTTGGAAGCATGGAAAAATTTCACTTTTCAGAATTACAATGCCTTAAGAAAACCACTCCCATAGGCGGTCTCCGGGTTTCGCGATCACCTGCTTGGATGACCCGGCATCAGCAATCGACCCCCACCAAGTTTCATGTCTCCATACACCACGCTTTACCCCATTGAACTTGAATGACCCTGATGACCTTTGATCACTAACCAATACACACTTTGTCTTCGGACAGTCCCCCAAACAGGGGGGGTGGGGTGGGCACCCACCCAACCACCTAGTTTCAGGAACGTGAGACCCTCTGTCTCCGAGAAAATAGACGCGTTCAGACAGAAAGACACATGACAGACAGAAAGACCACTGGTATTAATATATAGATAATACTATATAGGTATTTATATTAGTACGAATCTTAGTTAAAAGCAATCTGCAAGATGCAAAAAAAATAACAGATAAACATGTTATCAATTTACTAAAAAAGAAATAAATAAAAATACCCAGTACTCAGCAGAGGCTAGCTGGGGTGAAGAATAGTAATTTGCTGCCCTTAATTGCAATATACCCAGTCAGTCCAGGCATGGCGTTATACAAACTCTGAACTCTGCTGAATGCTAGCGGCCTGACGGCTCAGTCTCAGTAATTTGACCATGGAATATTATCTGGCTCAGGGAGCTCCTGGCATGAAAACAAAAATATTTGGTTTCTTCTTTTTAATAGTGGAAACAAGTATAATGTTGGCTCCAAATAACAGTTAACAGTAAGACCAATTTGCAAATACATTACCATTTTGCTTATTTAGCCCAACCCGATTTAATTTTCCGATATTTACATCACACGGACGGCACCCTAGAGTAATATATATCGCCGACATTAGCATTTGCCAGGCAGCAAGGATGATTGATTGTCAATATCGTCCCAAGATATTACACTGGGAGATTGGTTTTAAAGTGTTTTATAATCACAGTAATAATATAAAGACTGGTGTATATCAATGAATTAGCTATCAACCCCTCCGAGGCCCATACATCTTGACATTAACTGTCTGCTAACTCTTACATATTATTCCTCTGCTGCTACAGCAACTCCCACCCACATTTTATTCTCAGTCAAGAGTTCTTTGCAACACACTCTGTGGATATCAGGCTACCTGCCACAGCGCTTGTGTTTGTTTTGCCCATTTGGTCAAGAGCCAGAACATAAATTCTCTGGAGCCCCCAGAGCAAACAGGATTTTCAATGTCATCCCCTAGCTGCATGTTTCATTGGTTTGGCCAAATGTAGCATGGCAGCCATGTAAAATCGTTTTTAGTCTGTGTGTATGTACATGCACCTGAAATGATCTCAGTGTCTGTGTGTTTATGGAGTACATGGCAATCTAAGGTCATGGAATTAAGGGGTGGATAAGTGGTGAATTGCATATTGGTGAGTTTGGATATAAAACAAATTCTTGCTTGAGTGATTGACAATGATGAATCAGATGCACATTTATAAAGGAAGTTAGTGATGCTAAAGTAATAATTAAACTAATCTGATGAAATGAGAGCTCTAGCTAACAGTAACACTGTTTAGTCATGTTTCACGTGAAACCGTGCATGGTTGCTCCTATTGATGTATGCAAAGAAATAACATGTGTTATAACAATCATTTCCAAAACAGGAATAACTACTGCATTTAAATCGCACATCAATATTAAAGTGACGCATATAAGTGGAAGAAACAAAACTGAATAGTTATGACTAGAGAAACTGCTTTTGCTCCAAACACCGGTGTTACTTTCATGTATGTAAGCATTCACAGATTAAATCGTGCACAGTAAAATTTCTGATTGTTGACATTCAGTGCTTACATGTATGTAAGTGGGTCATTTCCATAATCTGGGATCCAGTAATACAAGATTTTCAGACAAGGGGAGTGAGAGTGATCGCTCCCCTACAGCTATCCTTAAGTGCATTTGATTGCTCCCCTGTAGCTCTCCGTAATGTATACATGAGAAGTAAATTATGTTTTGGGTTAGGTTTTTTCATATACATTTTGACACTAATTGTTTTTCCCCATACCGAATTTCATGGAGAATCTGCAAATTTGGGTGTCATTTTTTTTTTTTTAAATGTGTTCTGGGTGTTTTTAAATGGGTAGACTTGTAGCCAGGGGTAATCAATAAAAGTGTTTAAATTGGTTTTTAAAATTTATACCATCTGTTCGTGCTCTAGGTTTCCTAAAAAGAAGTATAGTTTGCCATATTTTTAAGGAACCTATTTTTTTTAGTACAATAGGCTCAAAAATTTCAAGGTATTATTTAAAGAATGGTGCAATTTGTTGCAATGCGGTGGTTTTTTATCGTTCTTGTGCCTACTAAATAGAAAATTTATATGATTCGTGTTTCACCTTTCAAAGTGAGACTTGTACCGATATGCTAGTGGGGCTCCCATAGACCCTGGTGGATACCATATTTGCCCTCTTTATCATCAAAACGTCATGGACAACAACGACCTGTATTTCTGACTTCTGTACAATGTAAGACAACAATTTTTGCACCATTTTTTTAAAACAACCGATGAAATCTTAACTTTTTACCCCCAATGTGACCTTGAAGCCCGTTTTTGCCTTGGCTTCTTTACTATAACCCGCAGGTAGGGCAAACTATACCTTTCTGTCTATCCTTGAAAGGTATTGAACATATGGGAATAATTTAAAACACATTTGGCCCCCTTTATATTTTGACCCCTGTATAACCCCTGCCACCTAGCCATACAGCCAAGACCACATATACACAGACAAACCACTATCATTAAGTGCTATAGATTGGTTTTTGTATCGTCTGGTGCCATCTTCAATGAAACTTCTTTCATTTCAGCCTTCAGCTTCCTAGAAGTTGGCACCATACTTTAAATATTTGTGCCCATATTTTATTAACAAGCAATGCACACACAATAGTGTAAATATCAACGCCTGTACCACATTGAACTGTGCTGATGAATCCCTGGTCCATAATTAGTGCTCACATATTTGTTCATATGATCAAATTAGCATATGAAAATACTGATTACCTGCAGTTATCTTGCTGCAAAACTAAAGAGCAAATTTTTGATTCTGATAATCCTAATCAATACACACAAATTTAAGTCACATTTGATTTCCCTTGCGTGGATCCGAATTCAGCGTGTTACAACTCACCCCCGAACTCGCCACCTAGTCCCCTTTTTATGCCATTTTCTAACTCTCGACTCTGAAAATCCCTGGGATGAAGTGTTGGTGAAGACAAATCCGTTTCAGCTTGCATCCTGTTGGGCTGGTGTGATGTTATGATGCCATGCACTCACTGATCCATAAATTATGGTAGGTATAACTCGTTTGCATGAATGATTGATGGAAAATGTCCATTTATGGAGAGCCCCATAAAACTGCTCTGCCATAAGGGTTTTTGACATAAAGAGCAAAACTGTGCAGGATTGGTGCAGCTAGCTTATACCTTGTTGTCACATTCCTAAAAATCAGTAGGGCACATGACTGGCCACCAATAAAAAATTTGTTTTGCTTTAACATTAATTTTTTCCCTCCCAATTTTTTTTTATTATTTATATATATTGTTCAAACGAAGACAATAATTGATTCCACAGCATACTACATAATATTTCCTCTAGTCCCAGTGTTATCACTCAATTTGACCACACTCCATATCTGGTATTGGTCAAAACCCTGGTATTGAACAGGTCCCTTTTTTTCTTTCTGTGATGTTCATTGCACCATACAGGGCTCCAGTTACTTGAAAAAAGTAGCTCAAGAGTAGTATGACACATGGATTTACAACTGCAGGTCTTTCTATAATAACAGCAATAATTTGGCAAGAGCCTTTAGAGATTGTTGGTAAAACACTTTGCCACAAATCCAATTTTCTTTACATGGTGCGTAAGAAGAATCAAATTCCTTGAAAGGTGGTTCCTGCACCGGATTAATTTCAACAGTTCAACTTTATCAAATTTGAAACAGAAAAATAACTTGTCTGATGAAAATATTCCCCATTTGTATATTTTGCAATTTATATATAATAATAGTATTTTTAGATTGTATACTGTAATTGTGTGGAATATTGTGCTGATATTAGTCCATATGAAGTAGAAGAAATTATAGAAACTTTTTCAAATCCCTACCACATGTGAAATTTTATCCCACGTCGCACTATTTCATGCATTGTCATTTTCTTTTTTTGATTTGGTTCCGACACACTCACATTTTTACTGCCATGGCCAGTGTAAATCCCTGAACTCCCTTAGTATTTGTGTGTGTCTGGATAGGGCCATATCCCAGGGGAGGTGCCCTAACTTTGTTGCCTTCGAGGGGAGGCCACAACCGATGCTCACGTCCTGATCTACAAGCGGCAGGGCCAAAGCATACTGGCTGTCTGGCTAAAGCCCATGCTAGCCAGGCAAGGTAGCGAGCTAGTTTGGGCCTCCAGCAAACTTACTCCTCACTCCTCAGTTTGACTTGACTGAATTTCCTGGAGACCTGGATACTCCAGATACCTGAGATACATGTAGATGAGCCTAATGATTATTGGCCTTGAAACATCTGTCATGATTAACCTTCACGGTTGAGAGAATGCCAAAACAGATTCACCTGTGGGGATAAAACCAACACCTCATTCATGTTCTAAAAAAAATATTTTTAAAATAGGGGCCTAAGGTTTTTGGTGACAAATATTCCAGAGACGGTTCTCATATTATATTTTAATATAAGGAAGAGAAACAGATTTGTTCTCAAAACCTAATAAAGTAATATTGCCACCCAAGGGCAAAATTTCTATACTCTGATACTTTCAAGTAGTGTATGTAATGCAGCTTAGGAGTGTGGGAGAAGGTAAGGGTAAAGAATCACTTTTTTACAGCCCTGCACACTGATATTTCTCAGAAACATTCTCCCCATTTTATCGCCATATAAAATCCATTTCGATTGACACCATATCCCATTTCATTCTTCAAAATTGATTGAATCATGCAATCACATAACTCTCTCCCAAAACACCAAACACGACACACATCGCATTCTGCAAAATATCCCTCGGTCCCAAATATCACAGCGCTCACTAATTTCTGGAACACCTGACACTGTTAGTCTTTTTCCTACTGGGCATCCCCGGGTATCAAAGTGAATTATTGATTTCTATCAATATGCTATGTTGTGTTATTGAAACCATGTCCCACCCTATCATTTTACTCTAGGTGGTACTGAATTGCACATGCACAGTCTTGCGCATGACAGTTTATGCATTGCTCTTTCTCTCTCAAAAAAAAAGTCATAATCATAAATTTTTGAGAGGAGATACACATGAGTCAGGATGACTCGTCACATATTAGGAAACCTGTTCATTTAATTTGGCCATTTAATGGAAACACCTTTCTTTCCCAATGTGATGCTGCCTGCATGACACCAACCTGTCCGCCCTTGTTGCTTGACAATAAACGGTGATTCACTGACTGGGAAATATTTAATATTAAGTAAGCCAGAGTTCAACATGTAATATACAGGGTTAGCCTGCTTACATAAACCAATGACAAGATGACATGGCTTCCACCCAGTGGGGAAGTAGGAGGAGGAGCTCTGACCCAGTGAAAGGGGGACTGATGATCACCATTAACATATTTGGTGTATAGGCCTAGGCCTAACAGCCATTTTTATCTGTATCAAATTTTCCACCTATTCTTGTGTAAATATCTCCCTGGTGTTAGACACAAAAGGACACCAGGGTGAGAATTTTAATGCCAATTTGATGACAGTATTGCATAGTATAATTATCTCATTTTCAGTCGATGGTGACATTTTTTATCATTATGCCAGATGATTATTATAAGATTTTAACCAAGTGAACAAAAATATCATGTGTAACCACATATTGCTATGTTTACTCAATGAACCATGATAAGAGTGGAGCACAAAAATTAATCGGAATAACCTAATTGACATTTGTGATGATGACCACTCAATTCACGAGTTCATGGGTGTGACCGGAAATGATCTAGATATGAAGACAATGCATTTACTTTGTGTCCGCTATCATTGTTAATTTGTTACAATCTTATCATGAGGAAATTATGACCCCCGTCTCCCAAATAAATTACCCTTCTTTATTATCGCTTTAAAAAAAGAGCAACATCAATGAGTTTCTAATCCCTTTCAAATTCTTATTGGTTTAACTTGGTGCTATATTACATGAAGGAAGAGCCAATTTTACTTGATTAAATTACAATTATCCCTTACTGACATACAAAATATATGACTCTCTACGCCTTCCCCCTTTTCATATCAATATACTGCCAACACATAGTGACACACAAGAGAAGATTTCAGTAGCTTCCCACAATGCATTGCTTCCAATGGAGGTTTTTTGTACAGGTACTGATGTGGATCGTTAGTTATGAAACATGGCTAAATTGACAGTACTGATCACAAACTTGCATTTTAAGGGTGTTTCATCTCTAACGACCCACATGACTACCTGTACAAAAACTTCCAGTGGAAGCAATGCATTGTGGGAAGCTACTGATATCTCCTCTTGTGACACACTGTCATTTTTGCTTTCGGGCAGAATGCAGGATTAAAGAAAAAGTGGCAGCAAAGACTGGTTGCAACACCCTTGCAGGCAATGGCCCTTTTGCTTTGCATCTCAGAAATCATTCCTGAACAATTTGCCCTGCAAAAATCAATACGACATCAACTTCCGTCTATTTTTCAGCTGTGCCAAAACACCTTCCAACTTGGGGAACAAACCAAAAGACGGACGAAATCCCGTAAACATTAACTCGTTAAAAGGCTGCCCCCTCTCACCCTTCTCTAACGTAACCAGTAGTAGAATGTTGGCGTTCTTAAGACTACAACTAACACAATCAGCACTTTCAACACCTTTTGAATGTTTATCCGACATCATCAATCCTTCCCTTATCAAGACGACTTTGCCAACAATAAACCTGTTTTACTTTTGTCCTTATCAATTCATTCCCTTCAATGATATTTAAAGGTGCATTTCTTGATTTTAGCACCAACTTTATTTATGGTTTACTAGATATCCTTGAGAAAAGTCGATTCCCTAAATTCAGTTGATACCAATCTTGTGGGTGGTATTACATGCAAATGCTTGTATCATAGGGTCCTATAGGCCACTGCACAGTAATTTCTGTCTGCAAAACACAAATTGCACATTTCTTACAGATTATCAAATTCCCATTTGCACATCAGATTAGACACACACACGCATTAATTACTAAGGCTAACTGTTCAGATCATAAAATTTAGGTAGGTTGGGGGAGGATGAGGCTGTGAATCACGAAATGCCATTCAAGCACTAAATGCTCCCCAAGAACTATCTGCTTTTCATACACTGTCACCAATTGTAATTGGCAGGTTATACTAATTTGAAGCTTTCAGCCAATTGAACTCCCTTGGTCATAATTTTACTCAATTTTCTCTAAAAACTACTGCAATTTCTGAACTGAAAGATGTAAAAATTTACATTGGTGCACTACATACCTGTAAACACCAGGTGCAATATGCCCCAGCACATTTGACAGGCTGCAGCATGAATCCCCCTTTAATTGGCCTCCGGCTACTGCTTTCAGAAACTGCATTCACATCAAATATCATTCCTAGCAACTCCTCAAGATTTATTTCTTACCCCTTTTTGCTCCCTTAGGAGAGCCACTGACCCTTAGAGGAAGATAAAAGCAATCACATTATATACATTACCATTGAATGTGGGACTCATGAATCATAGATGTTACTGGAAATATCAACAGATGACCTTTAATCGCTAACAAATGCACAGGAAAAACTACCCCCAGTCTAAGTTTTACTAACACCAGTTTTTCACTAAATTTGATTTCAACCCTTATACACCAGATCTGTATTGAGGTTGCTCAATTTTTCCTTTTCTCACATTGCATAAAAAGCCCATCATAATTATCAGCAAAAACAATGGAACTAATTACAACATGAGTGAGGGCATGCATGCAGACAATTTGCATTCACCACCGCACAGTGAATGTTCACCAAGCATGAAATGGTTTTACAATTGATCTTTTCTCGCGACACCGTCATCAAACGCCACTTGTGTCCGATTAAACAAAGTGACAAATCGTCCCCGACTCTCATCGCGATTTCACTAGGTTGTGGCAAGATCCGTCTAATAATATTTCCATTTTAAGTTGCCAGGCCCCTGCCACACAGTACATCCGGGAATTCCCATCAAAGATTCACATTGTGCAGGCATGTCAAGCGTGCCTTACTTCACTGCCTGTATAACATTGATTACACTTATACAGAAAATGGTTAGGGGAAAAAAGGGGAAGGAAAAAATCATTCAGCATTGGAGCAGTCACTGACTGCATCCCGTGCTATTCAAGGAATGATGGCTTCTTGCTCACTGCCATAGCTGCAGATTTTATTTAGCTTAGGTTTTATTTTCACACTCTTATGAACAACTTCATCGATGTAAAATTAATTATACTGCTACAAACTATAATTGCCCAATAGTAACCTGCTTTGAATATACCTAAGAATGCACCCCATTCAAAAGAGTGGCCCAAGATTTTGGAAAATGTCAAAATGAAAAATAAGAACCCTGTAAAATAATGTCGCCTTGTTCTAGTATATGGGATGCAAATGTTTGTGCAAGATGGTGTTACAGATAAAATCATTATGAACCCGCCAGTCATTTACAGTTATACAGGTTATGTAAATTCATGGCTGATAAAATGTCTACTGATACCAGCCAACTGATGGGGGTTTGATACCTGATTAAAGAAGATTGTATCCCATGTGTGCATTGTACCATGAACTTTCCTGTGTTTGTGTGTCAACCAACTCTTCCAATTAATTAATTTAATTGGCAATATGCCTACAAGGGGAGCCTGGAGGGGAGAGTTATTTATACTTATTTGTTTTCTACTCCTGTGTAAAGACATTTTTGAGGTGGTGTGTTTTACAAAATGCTAAAACCTGAAATGGTCACATCATGGAAGTTAAATGATTAATGGGAGGGTATGCATCTTCCTCTAGTAGCACCAATATAAAATATGTTGTTACACGATAAATAGTGTAGACTTAAACCTGTGCAGAGTTGACCAACTGTACATTTTCTTATTGTGCAAGTCTATGAACATACCAGAGCATCACTTTGTGTTAAAAACAAAGCATTTGTTTTAAAGGACATTTTGTGATCCACAGCCTTATTCCCCGATTTACCTCAAAGAAATTTAGATTTTTATATCATCTGAACCATTGGCCCAAGTACAGTATGCGTGCCTAATCCTACGTGCAAATTTGATCTTTTTTTTAAAAAGTTAAGAAATTTGTTTTTTAAATTTTCTGTCCGTAAACGGACAAAGTACCGCACAGCGCCTAAGAATTTTATTTGCTCATAACATCAAAACACAACATCAAAATCAACTGAAATTTTGGAAAGTTAAATCTGCACCCTACGTGTCCGCGTATTTTTTACCTCGCTAGGGCGGCTTTAGCGATCGTTACGATATGAAAATATGCAGATGCGTGGGTGCAATGTTGTTAATTCCTGATAAACCAGATATGAACATTCTTTTTCATAAAATATTTTAAACTGTCACACTGAGCAATTAATCTATATTATGGTTTCCAAGTTTATTTTGTACATTTATTAGGCTTACCGCTTACGATTATGCCAGCATCAGAGGAATTCTAAACCAGCCAAACAGACTGCAAAAAATATGAATACCCCAAGTGAAACCAAATTGCACATTAAGTTGGTCCACCCTACTAAGATTTGAACAAGTGGCTCCAGTTTAAAGTTCAGTGATAAAATGCTGCACCAACATATGGCCCACATCCTTTACACATGTAGACGAACTTCCCTGTACACAAACAGTAACAAGGCTATTGTATTCCACATAGTGGTCCCCTAAATATCAGCTCAACTTCACTCATAACAATCAAGCTCAGACGCCCGGCTTTGAATACACAAGTTGTATCCTAAACTCAATGGTTGCATACTCATATTGAAAATATTTGTTGTTGTTGTTGTTGTGCGTAAATTTGACACATAAAGGACAAGGGTGTGCAAGTACCCAATCCTTACCAAACGCCATCTGGTCATCAAATTGTAGCCTACACAATACATGTAGCAGACAAACAACACAACAATCGCACCAGGAAGCTAGAAACCACAGTATACACCCTACTACTTTAACACCTTTTATCATTTTTTATGGTAGATCACTGAATACGATCTATTACGGCTGATAATTATTAGTTGTGAGGTGAAAGAATGCATCTAAAGCTGTCAAGATTCACTATGAGAATAATATAATCATTACTTTTTCCCCTGAATACAGAGTTCATATTCATCAATGTACATGCACTGATGGTTTGAAATTTAATAATGGGGGGGTGTCACTTTAAATGGGTTCCAATAAACAATTTAATTGTGGAAGTTGCTAAATTGCAGGGCAGAGTCAAACCATTTGTGAAGAAGATCAGGAGGAATCTTTTAACATATCAGAACCACTGACTACACCTGACAGAGACTGGGTGGCATGGGGGATAGTTGCTTACAGGGGAGAGGAGAACCTTGCCTTAATACAAGAATCCAGGATACCATTCTTCCAATACAAGAGTTTTGAATCCTAGTATCATTCTGATGCATCCTTTAAAAAAGATGGTTTCCCTTCCCACACACAAACGAAAAATGACAACTGGCTCCACAACACTGGCTCCACATAATGCAATGCTATGCCTTACATTGTTCACATACACCAAAACACCCCATCCGCATCTAACTGAACTTGAGATTTTTCAAAATGCATGCCAATAAACCTTAAAGAGTGCTAGAAATATGACTTTAAATGGGCATGTGAATCGGGTTTAGCATGCATGATGAAGTGGTTACTGAAGGTGAACTGCAATTTTGGTAATGAGCCTGGCATGACCATAATGGTAATATGGCTGTCTCTTTTCTGTAGCAACCAATTGTGTGATTGGCAGATAAACCAGACACTGTATCTTAATGCAGTTCAACCTGTAACAGTGCCCGCAAACCAGCAGAGCACAATGTCTCTCGTACACACACAAAATATTCCCACTTTTTATTTGTCACCAAATGTCACGCATGCTGTCTTGTCAAGTGTCACATTCTTTTGCCCTTTCAAAATGGCAATATTCGACACACAACTACACAGATTTTACTATAAATTGTACATGCACTAGCTGACTGACACCCATGGTTCGATCAGGTTGTATCTCAGCGCTGGGATGTCCTGGAAAAAAACAGCAGCATGGGCTGGGGTCCCAGGCGCAAGAGCATAAGAGTCCTTTGTAATTAGATAAAGGACTTAGGAGGATATTTGTTTACTAATAGGTCCTTGCTTGAACATGCGCATTTGATTCACTTTCAAACTGACATAATGGAAATTACGCAGTAAATACCTGGAGGGCCTGGTGAAAAATGAATAAGCTCTTGATTTGTTGGGGTCCGACTGCATGACATCCTGATTACACTCTGCCATTCACTGCACAATTATTTCTAAAAACTTGACATTGATTAGACTAGTTTTAAGTTACTTTTATCCAAAATCACTTTTACCCCTTAGCAAATGAGAACCACTCCCTATGATCTCTCGTATCAATAATTCTTCCAAAAAGGGTTGTTGAAAATACTGTCTTCCTGAAAAGAGTCATTCTTCCGGTCACGTTGTGAACCTAAAACGGTAAATTTTGAGTTCAACCCATGCTGTTTTTGCCAATAGAACCAATCGGTTTATTACTCTTGGTATAATGAGTAACCTTTAGTCCAAACATAACCAAAACTATGTTTCCACTTTGCCAATAATATGGTGTTCTGCTTTCCTTTAATACTTTAAAAAATCAGGGGTGGGATTATAATCAAGCAGACGATAACCTGGTAGTATGGTACTAATAGGTATATAATGCCATCCCTCAAACATGCATGTACAGGGCCTATTCAAAGAAACAAGTCCAACCAGAACACAATTCAATGTGTGTTACATGCTTCTGAGTGTCGAGGAGTGGTTTTGGTGTAGAACCCATAGTTTTTTGGTCCGTCCCCCCCCCCCCCCACCACCCTCTGATGCCCCAAGTCCCGTTTTTCCAGGGGGAAAAAGTCCCTCCACCCCATGACAGCCACCCATATGTATAAAATACACATTCCCTAAATTTTATGTCACCTTCCATCTTGGTGTTGGAGTGGTAACCAAAGTCATTGAGGTCATCAATTTTGGACCATTACCTCTAATGACCCCAAGATGATCTTTTACCCCTAGATGCAACATGTGGGATATTACCCAAGAACAATTGTATCAAGTGTCAAAATTGGAGTCAACAAGCACTTCATAATTCGACAATTTATGATAATGACCCCTATAAGATTACCTGGACCCCATTCTTGAAGAGGTAACTTGTGGGCCACTACCCCAGTCACCCACAGCGCATTACCAACCGTTTCAGAAAATGGCGCCAAGGCAGCATTCTATCCAAGTCCATAACTTGTGTGCAATTATGTGGAAACTGCGGGCAATTATGTTTAGGGTTAAAGTGTCACCACAAACATTATGGTTAACTTTTTCCACAGATACCAGATACACCTACCAAAGCCAAATCCCTACATTAGTCCATGTACACTTATGGATGACCTAGACAAATTGCAACAGAAGGTTTTATGTTTCATCTTATTTTGTATGTCCCCACTGAACATCATATGCCAAAATCGGCCAAAATCGGACATCGGGAAGTGGGCTAATTAGCATAAATCCAAAATGGCCGCCAAAAGACATCTTTCCAGCCCTGTATCTCTTAACACGTTGGTTTTAGACCCCATAAATATAATTATTACTAATAGAAATATGATAACCAAGAATCGGATCAGCTGGTTAAAAAAACATTATAACTTACCCGGTGACGTCATCGTGCAAATTTGACGTCATTTACGTCATAAAGGTGACAAAAGAACGCATGACCTTAACTATGATTTGGTGTGAATAATGATAGTATGGCGTAACGGCTAGAAACCCAACACCAACAGCAACCCAATAACAACAACAAAATATCAATGGATAACAATAAGCATGGTTTATATTGCACTAAAATAACCTAAATAAATTTCAAGTGCGGCTGCCCATTATCAAATTGCTGCCATCAGGAAATTGTCATTCCATCGCAGCGTTAGGGTATCAGCCACGTGGGGTGAAACCCGCTACAGCCTGTTGCGTATACGAATAGGTCGACAAAAAACTGAAAACAAAAAAAATACCAGACACATTTAATACTGAATTTGTAACCATTGTATTTCAATCCTCTCAGCTGCAGCGTAAGGTTTAATATGGTCATGGGTCCTTGAATTGGGGCCCTGGCTCGGCTGGGCTGTTTTAAATATTCCAAGTAACACTCATTTTAAAATTTATTTAGATAGCTTTAAGTTGGTACCAAAATTTATCTGATCATATATTTAATATTAAAATTAAGACTATTGAGTAAACGAGGTGGATTGTGGAGCAATTGGGACTCGGAGATTGGGACACAGTTGCATGTAAAGTCTATGGGATAATATGAAGCTTCAGCTTCTTATTGTTTTTCTTTATCTTAACACAGAGGCGTATCCAGGAGACATACCTCGGGGGCAAACTGAACAGAGGAACTTTTTGCCGCCCCTTTGGAAATTGAAACTGGCAGCCCATTCCACATCCTTCCTTAATGTGCATAACACACATTATAATACGTTTATTGGCGAGCGGCAGCGATCCGACAACAGTGTTAATAACAATAGGTAAAATTTTCCCAACACTATTTTTTAATTAAATCCAACATACGGTTTTCCGCGCCCCTTTCCGATTTTGTCAGCCCGTTTCCTTTTGTTTTCTGTTTGACACCCCTTATGTATTCCCTTTAATAAACCCCTTTTTCGTCTCCCTTTCCTTCTTTTCTCTTTTACTGCTTTTTGCGCCCTTTGGCCACCCGGGGGGTCAAGCGCCCCCTTTCCCCCCGGATACGCCACGTAACAATCATAATTTTTGAATTTTTATATTATGATTAACCTAATTAACTGCCCTTTAATTAGAGACCATAATTTGTTGTGAAAAAATGTAATAAAATAATTGATTAATTAACAAGTTGGGATTGAGTATACAATTGGACCGATAAACCTACAATATTATAAAACAATGTTTATTCACCCATATGTTTCTTAATACCATTCAATACGATAACAACTTAAACTAATGAATTGCAGATTGCACTCCAGTTCAATGCCTAATTAAAATGGACCTAACATTTTAAGGAAGCTCATTCATTCATAGACAGGCTGGGATATGGGGCCAGTGGAAATGGGACACAGTAAACGTTGCAACTTTTATAGGTGAAAATTGTTCTGTTTTTTACTCAGTAAAGACACTTTTGAATCTGTCCTATTTTTAAAATATAACTTTCTACATTACAGATTTAAATATTCTTAAAAGTACCAAAATAATGTTTTTGAGTTAAATAATAATTAAAGTAAATTCTTAATTAATCAGTGAAGAACCAGAGTGGAAGAATGAGGACAAGCTGGTATTTCGAAAAGATGAGACATGTACACTCCTCCTTTACTGCAAATTTAGATTAATTTTAGACGTTATTATCGAAAAAATAATTCCATCCTGACATGAAGGTTTACTTTTTAAAGAATTTCTAGATTAAACATGGTGTTATCTCTTTATCCATATGACTTGTTGATGCTATAACTGTGAGCTTCTAATTTGAGGCATGCGACACTGTAACTTCATAACTTGTCATAACAGTAAAAAATTTTCACAAAGTTAAATTAACCTATTAATGTTTCCTTTTTATGAATGTTATTGGATTTACTTTGCAAATACTTGATTGTTCAACTACTTGATTGTGCTTCATCAGAAGTACTTGCAAAATTCTTTCAGCAGTCTTAACTTAAGGACTTTATGCAATATTGCATATTTTTGATGCATTCGTTACCATTGCCCCCCAAATCAAAGAACAAACCATCTTTTTTGTCTACCTTTTCTGGTATTTTTTCTAAATTAACTGCTTAAACCTAGCCCTACTGCAATATTTGATAAAATATTCAAAAAGATTGGAAAAATTTCCTTTCAGAATATTTTTACTTTATATTCTAGTATGCATAGTTTGGAGTTATAAAGGTATAAAGGCTGACTCAGAATTGCGACTATAAATTTTTTGCATAGAAATTAAAAATAGACAACTAAAATAAAGACACCCACCTAAAATGCTTAATTTCCACAGTTTAGAGATGAATAGGATGTTTCGTTTTCCATGGATAACCTTTCTGTATAGTATAACAGTTCATCGGATACCGTGTTAACAAAATTTCCTGATCCGGAATTTTATAACAGTTGTGATTTTCTATATGAAAGACGTCGATTTGAGGTTAGCTATTTAACACAGCGATTATTATATGGACAAAAAGCATTAACTACGTAATCAAAAACACGATTTGTTTGAAATTTGAGTGCCCCTCCATCGGAAATCTCTGAGTCGCCTTAAGCTAAAAAGGATGCGTGATACTTGAATTTTGCAGACGAAACGCACTGAACAAGCCCCCACTTCAGACTCATGCCTATTGGATGTTTAATCTTGGTTCTAGCCTAAGCCTAGCCTAGCCTGTCTATTTCGTTGCAAAGTCATAGAATCTCCACAAACGTGTTTCTAATGTATTTTAATGCACAACTGTCATAAATGTTAAAAAAGTGACGCTACATTACAGAGCCGTACAGGTTATGATTCCCCCTATGGCCTCTAGCTAACTTTGCAGCACTGTTTGTCGACAGTGTGTCGATGTCGGCCGTTCGCTTTTGTTGAGTTTGTCCACAGTGAAAACTCTTGCCGATCCAGCCCTACTATATCGAATTATTTTCAAGAATCTCCCAAATAGCGCTTGGGTTGTACAAAGCAATTGGGATTCCTGCTTTTTCCACTACACCATTCATTCACTGATGAGTGTTTTCTTTATAGTGTTTCTCATATTCTTGATTTTTGTATCTTTTTCAGGCAATCATTCATAAATATCATGTCTGGGTTTCATCCTATAAAGTATATAGATCCACCTATAGTAGTTCCGTTCACGTAGATCTTCCATGATATATCGGGCCCACCAGTAGATCCACTGCAGTAGATCCGCCCACAGTAGATCCGCGCCTAGTAGATTCCACCCCCTATCATAGATCCACCCCCTACAGTAGACCCGCCCACAGTAGATTAATCCACATACAGTAGACTCCACCTCAGGTAGATCCACCCATAATAGATCCCACATACAGTATATCCATGTGCTTTATGTGGTCACTGATGTGTACAACCTGGAACAAGCTTCTTTTTCTAAGGACTTCGACTCCCGATGACGTAACATACATAAATTCCTGTCATATTTGTGTGGTTACCTCATAGACACGTCATAGTGCGTTTTTAACAAGCTATTTGATTCTTTGGTGTCATATTTGTATCGTAACATAATCCACAATATTTGTGGGGGTCTAAAACCAACCATTTAGGAGGTACATGGCATCAAGGTTGCCTTTGGCGGCCCTTTGGATTTATGCTAATTAGCCCCTTCCAGTGTCTGACTTTTGCCGTTTTGGTTTAATGTTCGGAGTGGTATTGTAACAATATTAAACCAAAAAACCTTCTGTTGCAATTTTGGTTCCAGTTCATATATTCTTTGCTTAGATTTACTAGTCTACAAATCGGAAATAAAAAAAAGCATAAGTTAAATTTTTTGTCAATTTTGTATTTTGGTTCAAAATCAAGCTCAAGAATGCTTCACAAGCCTCTTTATTTATGCTAAAACATTACAATCATGTGCCTTTGGTCAATGTTTGGGCTTCTTAAAACCCTTTTGTTTGGCACCGCTTCAGTCCCCCCAAAATACCCCCTCCTAGTAAAAATTCCAAGACCCCGCAACAAATTGATCTGCATTCTTTTGTTCCTACCAATTTGTTTTTCTAAAAAAATTGGTTTGGGTTCAAATTTTGGAATGAAGAATACCGAGTAGCATTGTGGCATCTAACATCCTCTCTCTCCATCTTTGTGTTTAACACCTTCGGGCTTTAGCATGCGGTTGTGCAAGCATAGTCTGTACATTGAAATGAAACCATTACACAGTGTGGGCAACAAATATGTGAGATGTTGAGTTTTGGTAGAGCTGCACTGTTTTCTACAACATAATCATGTATACCAGTCCTGGCTCAGGTATTGTCTTCTCACCCATGACCTTGAAATAATGAAATATCCAGTAATGCATTAGCACATGGTAATACAAATTTTATGACACAAAGGAAACCTGAAATTACTTAGAATAAAGAAATCAAATGTGGCAGGAAGTGGGCAAAAAACCAAACAAAATGGATTTAAAAGTTTACAACTCAAGTGGGCCTAAAACAAATACAAGAACCACTTTATCAATTTGAGACTTTCACTATTAAAATGAAACATTACAAAATGACTATAATTTTTTTCTCTTTTTAGTATTTTAATTTAGGGATTCTAAGTTATTAGAAATCATGAAAGATATTTTTTTTTAATCTCCCGGAGGAAGGCAAGGGGTAAAGGGCTCAAAGCTAAAGATTTCACATTGTGGGTGGGAATTGAAAGATGACCAGTCACATGACCAGGGGGGCAAGCCAGAAGGGTGCTCACTGGAGCACAGTCAGCCATTTGTGCCCATGCGTGTTCTTATGATGACGTCATCGCACAATTTCGGAGCCTCGGTGGTATGGTATATTAGGGTCGCTGGGAGTGTTAGGTTATACACACCCAGTTATACAATTGTAATTCAATCTCAAGTGGAATCCTCATTTTAATCCTCATTTTTATAAGATGCCACTCAAATGCAATGCTAGATGGAAAAAACTCATGATCAGATCAGGCTGGAGCATAACTGACTATACTGAGAATAGGGCTGCAAAATACAACTGGCCATGAACAATTGAACAATCCTATATTGTTTATGTGTGCAGGCAAGGTTACATACTTGTACTGTGTTAGCTTAAAACAGGTCAAAGGAATCACAAACCAAAATTCATTGTATGTAACACCCTTGGTTATCTAGGGTCCAGTTTCTGTGGTTTTGTTCGGTCTCTTCTATTTTGTTTTGGAAAAAACAATTTTGAACTTCAGTAGGAGAGAAGGTCAAATACACTGTGTGCTTTGTGAAATTGTGGTCTTAAATTAATAAATTCTTTTCCTTTAAAATTGTACAGATATATAATATTGGTGTTGCAGTGCACATATATGCATTGAATCATTAAAGCCACTATCATCATTTTTGTCTTACAGAATGTAAACAAACAACGGACCTCAATTTTTGTCAAAGGCAAGTTGTTTGCATTATTGTATTGAAAAAGTTGTATAAAGTGACCTGCAAGTGGTGCAGCTGATAAAAGGTTACAAGCGAATTTTGTCTAAAAAGTTCTAGGTCCAGGGATTATGACATCATGTAGGCCTATAGTAAGGGACAGAATTTAGGTTATCCAATTGCAGTATGTCAATCATCACGCACGACTGAAGGTTGGAATTGTGTCGCATGGCGTGGGCATGTTCGACACAATATGATTTAAAATGTAAAAAAAATATCTTTTGAGTCAGTTTTGGACTTCACGGACACAATCCTGCAAGTAAACTTTTAAAAAGCTTGAACTGTTCATGGTCG
Organism: Ophioderma brevispina; assembly: GCA_023653785.1. Lineage (NCBI taxonomy): Eukaryota > Metazoa > Echinodermata > Ophiuroidea > Amphilepidida > Ophiodermatidae > Ophioderma > Ophioderma brevispina. The sequence goes on from JAMKCH010001544.1 coordinate 92,052, forward strand.
ATATTTTGTTTCGCATGTCTTATCAGATGCGCAGTGAGTCGCCTTATTCTGTCTCAGACCCATTTCGTATAAAGTGGCAGTTTTAAGGTACTTTAATGAAACTTAATGTCCATTCTTACAAAAATGCTTTAAGTGTGTTTTTTTAATGGAACACTACATTAAGGGGGATGGCCTGATTTAAAGGAATGAAGTTTCATCTTGATAAATGGCCTTCACTCCCAAACCCCATCTGCAAAGTTTCGCCGCCGATATTTCATCGTTTTGATGCGGAGACTAAAAAACGTGATTGTAAGCCCATAGAGTCTGTGGAGAATTAATATCTGGTCGACCAAAAAGGGGGCACATTTTCGCTAATAATTCCAAACCAAAAAATCGTTTGGCTCTAAGATTTCACAGGGTAAATGAGAAAAATAGCTTTCTTATGATACAAATGTTGACCACTTCCGGTAAAATCTGGGCTTCTGGGGAGAGGCCTATTAGCGATCGGCGCCATGGACCTTTAAGAGACAGTGAGACTTTAAACAGGGTGTTTGTTCTATTAAGGGGCCATTGTAAAATATTTTCTGAGAATTTCTCAACTTCTTATGTAGCAAATTCAATATTCTTTCCATAAATAATGATTTAAGAGTTTACATCTTCCAAATCACCTTGAACGTAAAGAAAGAAACCTCTTAAAACACATTTTCCTAAAGGTGGGTCTCAGCTTGTGGCAACTTTTTCACCTTTTTTTGGAAAATGAACTTATTCTTGGGCTATCACAGTATAAAATATGCCCTTTGACCAAAACTTGTGCATTAAAAATTGATTTTATAACACAAAGTTTGCTCAAGTACACCAGGTGACTAGGATGTTGAAACATGATTTACTTGGTGATTTGGGAAGTTACTTCAAAATTCACACATTCTGTAGGCTTGACTATGCTGACTTGTTTGTTGTAACATAGCTACTTTTAAGATTCCTTAGCAGATACCAGAGATGCCACTCCACACCTGTGATAATCTTGGAAGATCCCAATCTTGACGGTGAGTTTGATCAACTTTGACATAATATACCAGGTATCATGAAGCGGCTATTTTCAATTCCCACTCAAGTTAAAACAAATCATACATAGAAAACCCTAAGGGCGTCATTATAATCTACATTAGTATTTGTATTTTCCATCTCATTGGGGTCATTATTTTCTGAGGTCTATTTAAGCCCACTTACTAATATGCAAACAACTGTAGCAATTGAAAACTTTCAATGACAGAAAAAAAAAGAAAAAACCTTTTCAAGCATGGTTAATCAGTGTTAGGCAAAGTACATTCTTTGTTTCCAACTTTTCCCTTACAATTCTAACTTACTATTAACACACACAAAGCAAGAAGTCAGCTGGCACTATCACAAAAACATTGCAGCAAACTGGAACTGACATTACCAGTTATTGTATAGCCCAGGGTGATTCCTTGTCTGGGTGGGTGAGCTCAACAAAAGAAGGGTGCAGACTGCACAACTGGGTCTTCCAAACTCTTGTTGCATGAGACCCCAGAACAAAGCCAACATACTTCCTGAGGTGAAAACAGTTGCTTAGTTTCAACTCTGGTCGATTTTTTTAAGTTGCAATCAAGCTTCGGGATTTGTCGAGATCAGAAGTCATCCGCCTGTTTTGAACAAAGGACTGAGGGTTTGGTAAACTTCGACAATGATTATGTTCCACTGTTGGCAAATCGACTCGCAAACAATTTGTGTGCATGTTTGTGGTAACAGAGAAGTAACTTGCTACTTACTAGTTAAGATTTTTTGGGGAGCAGTTTTTAAAAGCTTTCTGACAACTGCACACCGAATCTACACCACACACTATGACAAGGTTTCCCAACCTGGGGGTCACGACCCCTTTTGGGGTCGAGGACCCTTAAGGGGGTCGCGAAGTTATTTTAAATGAAAATGAAAGTACTTGTCCAAAAAGCATGAACAGAATTGGCAAATAATATAATTTAACTTTGTCTAGCAAGCCAAACTGATTTTTGCAGCATTTGATTAATCAAATGAATTTGTATTTGATTAGTAAAATTTCCGCGCGCTTTGCGCGCAAATCAGCATAAATAGTCACTTGCAGGACTGTTCAAAGACCAAAATTGAACTTGGCTATAATGATAACATTAGGATGCAAGAAACCAACTGATTTGCAGGTTGTTTGATTAATCAAATTTGAATAGTATTTTTTTTTTTTTTTTTTTTTTTTTTTTTAATTTTAAAAAATCAGTATAAAATTGTCACTTACTGTTCAAAGACCAATTTAATAAAGTATTGTAATTAAATTAGTGGTATTTTTGCACATTTCGTGCGCACTTGTGAAGGAATGGAGAGCACTGTGCATTTAGAATGCCACAACCAATTTTTTTTTAAGAATTGCCCTTGCTTCCCTGTCATAAGTACTGTCATCAGTAGATTCAGAGCTTCAAGTAGATATAGGCGACTATTTTGCAAGCCCCTTCCCCTGGCTTGCCACTGACGCACCTCTCCACAACACCTTCAATTTTTTTCTTGACTGGGTTAAATTTCTTTGAGAATATATTATTTTGAGTAATGGGGGTCGCCGCAAGCTAAGTGTCAAGAAATGGGGTCTCAGGACAAAAAGGTTGGGAAACCTGCACTATGAGCTAGTAAAATCTCAATTCCCTTGGCACAGTTCAGTACTTCCATTCACCAGTGTATTTAGAAATACACCCCTGGTTTTGGGGTATGATATATGATACCCAGATCACACAATGTCAGTTCATGTCAATGTATGTACAAGTACAACCCACTGAACTGTGTCCTTGGTGGATGAGCATATTGTAACTCAGTGACATGGGTTGCATTACATAAGGGGCCAATGTGCCATACACACCCATTTTAAGGTTTTGGTACACAAATTTACATTTCTGGATTCTTTAAGGGTCATTTATATGCCCACATATAGTTTGGAATCTGTGAAATTCAAGATTTTTACCCCCAGTTTTAAAAAGCTAGTGCAACCCCTGCTACATCAACAGTCATGCAAGTAAAGCGAGTGTTCTCTACGACAGGGATAAATAACTCATCTCTTGCTTAAAATTAATGATCAAAATATAATTGTGTGTCAATAAAAAACAAACACCCAAAAACATCCTAATTTCTTTTTTGTTTCTCCTGACTGAAAACTGAAGAATTTTGTTACCCAACTGTGACCACTTTGCCAGCTAACCATGACACTGGTCTATTTCAATAACTCACTCAACTGGAAGCCAGGAAGTTTTTGTGTTGGCCTATACCACTGGCCAGGGTCAAGGTTGGAGCACACCCTGGCATGGGGGCCTATAAAATTTAACTATCCATTGAGCATCTTGCCAAATCTCTCTGGGAAATCCAATATGTGCTATATAAGCCTGTGTTTTTGCATCAGGAGATTGTTTTCTCAGTTTCAACAGCTAGTAGAACCTCTTTGTTGCATAGGCACCAACCGATACACCACTACCACTGCCTAGACATCAGAATGCTATCAGGGACTTTGGGGTGTTTTTCTGTGTGAACTTGAGTCTCTACTACCATTTAACAATCAACCAACGGTGGTGAACAAATTGGCGCTGAAAGCCGAGCTATTAAAATTGAGTAGTGTCGTGCTCCCACTCTATGCCTACCACATGGCTTTCCTAACGAGGCCCATTCATCACTAGGTGAACAGGCAACAATGAACTAGTTACATGGTACTTTGCCGATTGATTAAGCCAAAGGAAAACATTTGTGCAAAAAAAGTTATAAATCAACAGTAACCATTTTGTTGTCAAGCCATATACACCAGACACGTGCCATGCATGGGAAAAATTACAACACTATTGTTATTCTACCTTGTTGATGATGGATAAGAGCAACTGCTCAGTGTTTAGTAACAATGTTCCCCTTTTCTTATTTTAGATCATTCAACATGTATCCACTTCCCAATGTTGCACAATACACTATTCTGGAGGGATAGGGTAGAGAGGGTGGAGAGGTTTTTACTTTTAATTTACGGGTGTCAGGTGTCCCAGAAGATTATTACCATTGAATCCCAATATTGTATTTTTTTCACATAACAAGCCATCAGTTGGTTTACTTATACCAAACTTATACTAACTAGAACCTGTCATAATTTTGATCAAAAGAGGATAATAGGTTGTCTATCTAGTTTTGAAACCATGTCACTTAATTTAGTCTTGTCATGTGATCCTTGGCAAAATAGGTCAAGATGCCAAAGTCTGCAATATTGTAATCTTGAGCAAATAGTGCTAATCTTTAGTTTGTTGTTTGATGCGAAAACGATACTTATATGTTGCATCAAGTCTTTATAAACTGGTACGTTATCACTTTGGAAGATAATATGTCCACAATCTTTGTATGTAGTGTGGTGGGCATGAGTTTTTCTTGTAATTTTTTGTGTCATCAATTGTACTGTCATCAAATGTGTGGCTCTGGTGTTTTGTCATCAAATGCTGCTCTTTATCCATAATATTTGTTTTTTATTATCGGATAATACACTAAAAATTTAGGCTTCAACTTTGCAATAAAACAACCCCTTCACAGCTCACACTTTGAAGATTATTTTGAGTTTGTTTTACATAGCATTCTTATGATATATCTCTTCTCTGCTCTCCCCATACATTTCTCATAATCATAAACCTAATATTAAGGCCCTAATAACTCGATATTCAGTTACCAGTCCCCGCCGTGTTTGATTTTGGGCATATGTTTTTTCAAAGGGTGGAAATCCCAAAATAGTTCATTTTGAAAATCAGCTATCAAACACTTGCTTTTTTACCTTTTTCTCACATTTTGAATCACTTCATATTCCAAGTCAGAAAATGACTCCAAAATTAAGCTTCGTTTGGGGATTTATGATATCCTCAACTGCAAGTTGAAAAAACATTTGGCCTACCTGGAGGCTTTTACAAAAGAATTGGTGTTATTTCCACACCAGAGAAAGTTTCATTCACTGGGGGAGGAATCACCCCCCCCCCTTGTTAAGATGGAGGTTAAAATGGACACCTCAAAGTGATCCCTGTCTCTTCCTGTTGTAGCTAGTGACACAAAACACTTTCATTTTACAAGTTCGCCCAAATCAATCATTGGGCCACATGGAACATTCGGTATGCATATAGCAACGCAGTAACGGGCACGTGGGGGGTATTTACGTACTCTAAAGGAGCTGCAAACACATAACCTGTGTCTAACGTTGGAACGCATTCACCTACATGACATGAATGGTCCACGCTGGCCAGATTCCTTTTGCGGTAACTGTAATAAAAATTGTTAGAAGTGGTCACAGGGCCAAAGAGGGTGTACATGTACAGAGTATTATGTAAAGGCTAAATGTTGATACCGCACCGTACTATAAGACACAAAAGCATAAATAATTCGTCTCGGCTTCCTGTAGCTCAAACCCAAAGCGCTATTGCATTTTTTTTACAAAAAGGCTATTCCCCATGCAATTCATTTTATTGCATTTGTACACTTATTTTTTCCCTTTTTTCTTGACCAGTTTTCAAACAAGTGGTTCTCGAACCACAAGTTCACCTCGCTTTTACGCGCTCCAACTTTCTTCACTCATATTTTTCATTGACCTCAGATAGCCTTTCACCTTTGCAAGTGACCCCTTGACTTTAATTATCATATAAATGTTACTGTATCATGTATGGCCAGTTTGTGCAATTGGTCTTCAAGGGTCATTTCGTGATCTTACCTCAAAATGTTTGAAAAACTTTCAAAATTGAGATTTTTAAATCATCTGAACCGTTGGCCTAATATTACGTGCTGTCCTATTTTACTTGCAACTTCCATCCTGCTCTTGAGAATTCGACAATTAGAACACAGTGGCCTATGGGCTATCGAATCAACATTTGCGCGAAGGACCAAACTCCTACCGTCAGATCACAACTGAATTTTGGAAATAAACCTTTTCCTCGTGATATCTTTTGTATTATAAAGAAAATAGGTGCTAGGATCACGACCTCATATGACCTTTGACCTTGTATGTGACTTTTGACACATTATATAAAGGTGCCTAAGGGGCCTGACATGACCCAATTTTGGAGCAATTGGACTTTCGCTTCTCGAATGGAAACTCTCTTCCACACTACCTTTAAAACAAACAGTCACACAGAAAATTCTTAGCAGGCGACACAAAATTAAAATGTTTAAATCTCTGCGCATGGTACATGTTTTTTTGCAAACTATACGAGCGGAAGCTGAGACAACCTTTGTTCTGACCTCAAGCCTGTGCTGTTCAATATGTATACTATCCTTAGCATGTTGTAGACGCTGTCCTTCAAGTACAGTATGTAGTTCACCTCGTCAGCGCAGCTTTGTACCCGGTCCGCTTGCTTCTCCTGATGTTTTCTGCTTCACATTTTCTACTACTACTCATACTATTCCTTAAATAAGTGAATTTCTTTGACATTATTTTATTCCTGATCTGCATGTCCCCCTCTAAGATACACCGGGTATTTAAAAAAAAGTGGGCCCAATTTTTTTTAATCCAATTTTTTTTTGAGTTTAGATAATGCTCTATCATCAAGCTGGAAAGTGCGGGAACTGGGACCCTGGTTCCCAGGAATCTCCTATTTGGGGAATTTTGTCATGTAAATAGAAATACATAGGAATTCAACAAAAATTCTGGCACTCTTGAGGGAATTGTTGATTGTGTACACTGGGAATTTGGCATTTTTTCCCAAGCCCTGTCTATCATTCTGAATCATACCTTAAAAGGAATAAGCCAAAAATGCTGTTTTTTTTTTTTTTAGTAGACAGATGCGTAGCTATTTTCGTCGGTCGTGCACAAAGAAAATTCAATCATGCTCCTCTATAGCGCCAATTAGGACAGCAGGGAGATTCCGAATTTAGATGGTAGGCATTTCTAGAATTAATCAGTGGCAATTCAGAGAAATTTGTATCCTCAGATAATTTCCTTGTGTCTCTTTAACCTCGGTATTCTCCAGACACCTAATAAAGGCTTTAACAAAATTTAACCTATTCCCACAAAAAAGCAAATTGTTATCTCAAGCATGGAAAGATCAAATCAAGCACCAACTGTAAATTAGAATATTTCAAAACATGACAACTTAAGGTATATCTCAAAAGTAAAATTCAATTTGCTTGCTTTATGGGAGGAGGTCACAATTGTCTGGCTGCTGGTATAAACGTTTCATATTATTGGCTTGGGAATCATTCACTTATGTTTCACACAAAGTTTTAACACTTATTGCTTGTGAAGTTTTGAACATGAGTGACCCAGCTAGCTTTGTTACATTGACCCCTGATGAGCTACACTTCAAGCAAGCCAGGTGTAACTTAGTAATGTAATCCAAGGCAAAAGCATCAGAAACCAGTGCAATCGGAGAGAGCCCAATAGAGAACAATCTTATTGGGGTTATGGATCTGTCACAGAAATGGACCAATTTGCCAAAATTACACCCCGGGTCCTGTTAGGTAAAATATATATCTTCTCAAATGTTTGTGATGGATTAGTAATCCAATGTGGTGTGTATCATCCTTTACTTATTAAAATTTTTTCCAGAATCAAATTTAGTCAAAACAATATCCATTTACACTAACTGAATTCTGTATTTTTTTGTTGAATTACAAGTGAATACCATAAATTTGAGTTGTAGATGTTTTGCTTATCATGGCAAGTCTGTCCACCATGGATTTGAATTTATCGTCAAAATGAGAGATACTCTGGACTTTTTCCTGGTTTATCGTCCAACCCTTTCTTTTGCCTTTGTTGCTTTTGACAGCCATGATAGGCTTTTCTATGAAATTATGACGAAACTACAGAGAAAACAATAACAACAAGCTTCAATTTCTTGGAATAACACTACTGAACCTGAATGCTACTGAACCCGATCTTGCTTGGTCACTCATTATGGATGGTAAACATTAAATTCTTTGTATGATTTCTTTATCCTGGTAGTATTGAAACTTCATTCAATGAAGGCTTTTAAATTTACCCAAAATGAAGCTGCTGGAAAACAACTTACTAGTTACAAATTGAACAACCAAAACACACAAACTTGGGTTGTCAAGGGGAGCCAAAAGCACATTCCATTCGGCCAGCACTGGAAAAAATGCCTGGGTGGCAATTTTCCTCAGAACATAATCCAAATTGAGTGTTTCGGTAAGGTTACCTAACCACCTCTCTTGCCTGACCAATATGAATTCAACAAACTTGACAGAATAAAGCTATAAAGGTTGTTGAATTCATAGTGGTCAGGGAAGTTGGTCAGGTAAACCTGGTCACCTTACAGAAACACTAATCCAAGTTTCCCTCCCAATATTTCAAAACTTCCATTCAAATCTTAGGACAAAATTCCCTCCAAATTGAAAAATTTCCCAGGAATATGGTTCCCAAATCCCCACTTTTTCAAGGCATGCATACAGCCCTGACGGCAACAGTGTAGAGTAACATGATTGGCCAACCTCGCTCGGTCACTCGCACTTAAGTTGTGGTCTACTCGTGCAATACTTAAAGTTGAATGCACAAGCGCTTGTATCGAGAATTAAAAAATTATGATATATTCTGGTTTCATACTAGCTTGTCGTGCTGTCGCACGACAAGTAATTTGTGCAACAGCGCAAGCGTAGTTAACACGTGACCATAAAACTTGCCATGTCGCCGCGACAGGCTGCGACCATGCCGCGACAAGCCGATAAATCAATTAGTTTGTCGTGCTGCTCCCTGCGACAGACAGCAAAGAGTTGACTTGAACTCAACTTTTCTGCGACACCACCCGATGCCGTAAAAAACTGACCAATGAAAATGCACGAAGTATTTACATATTTGTTAAACTCCTCCGCAGCGATGGGACATCGATAAAAATGATTCATTTTGGGATTTGGGTGAGACTATTCCAACGTAAACAAATGGCGCCATGATGTTGAGCCGTCTGCCGCAAAAACCACGAAAAAAGTATGAAACACTCACGACACTGTCGCAGCGACACGCGACAGCACTTTTTGTCGCGGCAACAAAAACAGCAAGTAGCTAGCGCGACAACAAAACACGACAACTTGTGGTTTTGCGACACTGCGACAGCACAACAAAAAGTATGAAGCCAGCAATAGACCATTCAGTTCAAAACTGGGATGTATGCAGGGACAGTATGGCCCTTACTGGTCCAATTGGAGTCATTTGAACACAGAAGTCCCCATTCTTTTATGCCATGCCTGATATCAGACCACCTATTAAAACAAAACAAGCTATACATTTATTATACAAAGAAAATGGAAACAACCCATTTATTACTATTCATACCACTCACCTTGGAAACCTCCACTGATGAAGTAGCCGCAGCAGCTTCTTCCCCACCTGCCTTAGTGTCATTGTCCTTCACTTTTCCTACTGGTGGGTCTGAATTTAATGCAATTCTATATACACGTCCTTCTTTACCAAGTCTCCCAGAAGTTACTCCTTTTTTTGCTGCCAGACGCAGCTGGGAGCCTAGTTCTGATGCACTACTTATTTCTCCACGGTGAGACTGGCGAATGTATTTCTCTATGCTCTTTAGTGAAGAGCCACCACCCTCTGCCAGCTCCCGTATGGCTGTTTCGATCAGCTTGAGCAGATTATTGCTCTTGCTGACCGTTCCCCCTCGTCCTCGCAATGTGGGGGGCATCCCGCCGCTGCCAGCACCGTCTGGGTCCCGGTATGATGCTACCCCTTTGTTGTATACCCTAAGGATGTTGCCATCGCGCACGCTCAATTCTAGCTGCTCTAGAACAAGGGCCTCACTGACACCTCGACCGGAACGTACAGCATGGCAGATGCGATCCTCTGAAGGGCGTTGCTTCTGCTTCTTGATTTTATGGATGGCCTCCAGTATCCACTGGGTGTACTTGGGATTAGCGAGACATGAGTCGCTATCCTTCACCATATTGCTGGCCTAAATCCACCACAGGACATACTGTACTTCTCTTGCCAATGTTGGTGTTTGGATCCAACACAGTCTTGTCTCCACTGATATGACAGCGTTCACAAGTAAATAAATCTTTTAAGTGTCAAGCACTTGTGTCTTTGTTATCTTCACAGCAGGCTTCATAGAAGATCCTGTCTAAGATACTCCCAATAACTGCTGCATCTGCTTAGTAATAGTAGCATCCAGTCTGAAAGGGAAAAATTAACAGCAGTCACTCAAATATCTAAGCAAACGTAATGTTCAACAATCATACAATTAAATACTTTCTATACTCTGGCTCATAATTTCTTGGACAGTTTAGAACATACACCCACTTCAAAGCAAAACGGCGCACCATTGTGTTGCACGTAGACGCAGTACATGCAACAACCAACACACATGTTTGTTATGTCCAAGAATTATTAACTCCAGACCTCGTCTTTTGAATGAGCAGCGAGAGCGATAAAAGCCCCTTGCTGCCGCTTCTAAGGGAGCGGTAGGAGCAGTTGAAAAAATCCTCCTCCAGCACAAGTAAAAGGAGTGATTTAGATAATTCAAAGCTATAAACTCTAAGTCTGGTACCAGACATCCCCTCTCGTGCTCTGGGCCCTGGGATTTGTAACAGTGAATATCAAGACTGCAGCAACCCATAATTAAACAGTAGTCTGAGTAGTTATATTTATCACAAATGGTGTATATAATTGACCATTTTAGCTTGACTTGAGTCCACAGGAAAATACGCCTTAACTCAAGTTTAATATTTCGTTAGAGACAGAGATCACCGATCACCCCATTCCATGTTGTATTTTGTGACAAGTACAAATTTAGTTAACTTCCATCAATAGGTTTGTAATCAGTACAGAGTAGGCCTAATGATGTTCTTGCCGCACTTCGCACGCGTGAATCTGTGAAGATGTTTTTAGCCTGTCGAGCTGTCTTCTGCATATAGATCCCACCCAAACTTCTGTGACAAGCACGCTGCCGTCAATAACTTCCTTCATATGACCAATCTCCCCATAGCATAAACTTATCACCTGACTTAGCATAAACTTTTTAAGCACCTTGTACGAAGACGGAAGAGGTTATTTTTCCGATTACTCGCGTAAACAAAACTACAGAAGAAGCATGAAGTCTCAAAACAAATCATCGTAGTCCGCTAAAAAATCGAACGGTTACATCGTGCTTTGTCAGGTAACTTCTTACATTGCCGTAAATACAGACTGCAGTAAAGGTCACGCACGAACTGTACTGTGTTTGCACTGCTTTCACACATGGTCAGAATTGCATCTTCAAGAAATTATCTCGGTTTTGTGGTCACGGATCCCATGTTTTTAAACGAATGTGGCACGGACGATCAGTATGTCGGAACTGGCAAGGCGCGCGATAAATCGCGCTCACATAAAGCACTTAAGATGCGCATGAGCGCTCGATCGAGCTCGCGCGCCTTAAAAGACAATGTCTGGACTCGGAGTGTAAGGTTGGCAAAATACAATCTGATTTTGTGATTTTAATTATGTAGAAAAAAAAATTTTGAATACAATTGTGAACTTAAAATGCAATCAAATCTACATGGACCAACTGGTCTAATTCAGGTCCAAAAGGTCCAACTTTATATATACCACTACCTCCTGCTACTACATAGAAAAATGGCAATCTATTTGGATGCTAATGCAAATCCCTTTCCAAAGACACCTCATCAAGAATTTGTTCCAGTGGTTTATATAGTCATTTTAAAATTGTGAAAATTGCTAGGCAATCCCATTTTGGCCAAAAGTCATAAAAAAAAAAATAACCAGGTAAGTCTCAAACCACACTCTTGCCTGCCTTTCAACATATAGCGGTAAGACAAAGGGCAGCACACCAGATTTCAACTGTAAGTAGTACAGGGTGTTCCCAAAAAAAGTTGTTGCAAGGAGATACAGTAGCTGATTGGCAGATATCCCCCTCCCAACACCCCTTTCCCCTCCCCACACCCTTCCCCTCCCCAACACCGCACCCTCCCCCTCCCCAACACCCCTTCCCCCCTTCCCCCTCCCCAACACCGCCTTCTTCCCCTCCCCACGACACCAAAACCACCCCTCCACACCTCACCAACCCCTCTCCCTCTTCCAACACCCCCCTCACCAACAACCCACTCCCCTCGACCCCCCCACCCCTGCCCCCTCACCAACCCCCCCAACCACCCTCCCAACACCCACCCCCCGGCCACACCCTCCTCACCAACACCCCACCTTTCCCAACATCCCATCCCAATTCTATTCCTGGCCCCCCCAACCCCCTCGCCTCCCCCCTCCGCCAATGATGGCCACTCCCCCTTCTCAAACTTCCCCTTTTCCCCTCTCCAATGACTCTCTCCCCTGCCCAATTCTCCCGTTCTCCACAACGCCCCTCTCCCTCTACAATTCCCCTTCCCCTACCACATTACCTCTCCTCTCCCCAACTCCCACTCCCACTCTCCAACACAAACACCCTCCCACACCCCTCCCCAACACCCCCCCACACACCCCGCCTCCACAAACACCCCACCCCCCTCCCCAACAATCCGCCCACCCCTCCCCCAACACCCCCCTTCCCCTCCCCCACACCAACACGCACCCCTCCCCAACAACCGCCTTTCCCCTCCCAAACATCCATACCCCCCCCTCCCCCACACCCCCCCCCTTCGATGGGACCCCCCCCCTGCTCCGTTCCCCCGCCCCCATCTCCACTCACTACCTCGGGCCCCCGCCCCTGCCACCCTCCCCCTCGCGCCCCCCCCCTCCGCCCCCACCCCTGTCCCCCACGCCCCCGCGCCGGGCTTGTCCCCCCAGCCCCCCCGCCGCCCTCCACCCCCTCCCTCCCCCCGAGAGGCCCATCCCCAACACCCCCCCTGTTCGAGGGGCCCGCCCCACCCACGGGGATTGCCTAGGTCCCACTACTGTCCCCGCTCGCCCCCGCCCTTGCGTTGCCCTCCCCTCTCCCCCACCCCGCCCCCCCCTCCCCCATACTCCCAGTCGCCCGCCCGTCCCCCTCTCCGCCCGCCCCCCTCTCCTCGCCCCCTCCCCCCCCTGCCGTCCTCGCCCCCCCCCCTCCCGCCCCCACCCCGGCCCCCGGGCGAGCCCCCACAAGTTGTGTATTCATTTTAAGGTCAATATTCATTTCCCACTGAAAATCCCGGGTAAAATCAGTTGTTTTGAGGAAAACCAACATTTTTAAGTCATGACCCTTGTTCGTGAGCAACATCCAATTACACGGTGCCCTTCAATTACAGAGAGGAATCTACAAAATGGTAATGGATGCGCCCATAGCAAGTTATGTTGTTGGGGTCTTTTTTGTGATATTCAACTGCTTTTTATTTTGTATTAAAACATAACGTAAGGTAAGTACAAACAAACATTTTATGGTTCAAGATGTATAATATGGAATCGAATGCAAAGCTGGGGTGACCTGAGTACACTAACGATTTATGGTTGCTCCAAATGCACTGTCCTGCCTGGCAAGCGCCAAATTCGGCAGGCGTTATGAACCCGTGTACACGTTTAAAAACGAACGAAAAGAACTGAATCTTGTAAACCGGATAAAAGGAAAATTTAAACAAAGTAGACCCTCCCAGCTCTACCCATTCCTCTCTCTCCCTCCCCAACCCCTCTCTCTCCCCCTCCCCATGCCACTCTCTCCCCTTAAATTCCCTTTCCCTCTCCAATTGACTATCCCCTGCCCAATTCTCCCGTTCTCCATGAAGCCCCTCTCCCTCTACAATTCCCCTTCCCCTACCAAATTAACCTCTCCCTCCCCCAACAATCCCTCCCAAACCACGCACCCCCTCTCCACACACACCCCTCCCCAAGCACCCCACACCAGGGCTGAAATAGGGATGTTCAGATCCAGAGCATTTTTGGTGTTTTTACATTTATTCGCCCTGGTCTATACAATGAAGTTTTTGTTTCAGAACCAGGGGCATTCTTTTGGTTTTTGGGGTGGCCTTTTAGCAGGGGTAATTTGCCCCTTGCCCCTGCTTGTTTCAAGCGGTTGCCCCACAATACCCTCCCCAACACCATCCCTTCCCCTAACCCCAACACCCACTCCTTCCCCTCCCCACCAACAACCCCCTCCCCGCTCCTCCCCTCCCCAATACCGGCCACCTCCACCCTTCCTCCAACACCCCCCTTATCCTGCCCCCAACACCCTATCCTCCCCCAACACCCATCCTCTGCCCCAACACCCCCAACCCCCCCACTACTCTCCCCAACGTGCCCTCCCAACACTTTCTCTAACAAAGCGCCCGCTCTCTCCCTCTATAATTCCCCTTCCCTACCAGCAATTACCTCTCCTCCTCCCTCCCCCATTCCCCATCCTCCCCTCTCCCATGTCCCATCTCAACTCTCCAAGCCCAAGTCCCCCTCCCCAAATGCCCATCTCCCCCTCGCCCAGTGGCCCTCTCCCCCTCCCCCGTCCCATCTCCCAGTTCCCCATCTCCCCTCCCCAGTTGCCCATCTACTCTCCCCTCCCAGTGTCCGCCCCCATCTCCCCCTGCCCCCATTCCCCCCTCCTCCCCCTCTGCCCCACTTCCCACCCCCGCGCCGCATCTCCCCCCCTCCCCAGATTCCCCCCTCTCCGTGCTCCCCCTGGCCCCCCTTGCCCGTCTCCCCGCCCTCCCCCCTTGCCCCTGCTTCCCACTACCTCTCCCCCCTTCCCCCCTTGCTACCGCTCCCCCCCCTCCCCCCTCGGTCCCTTCCCCGACGCCGGTGGGGCCGGGATCCTGCCCCTCCCCGGCCTTTTCCCCTCCCTTGAGATCCCCCCGTCCCCCCCCCACCCCCCGGTCCTTTTCACCCCGCCCCGCGGTCCCACCCCACAACGCCGGTCCCTCGGCGGGATGTTGATGGGGGTGTGGGAGAGTGGTGATTCCTCCCCCCACCACCGGCGTGCAGGACCCTCGTTCCCCCCCCCCGCCCCTCTCGGCCCCACCCCTCCCGATCGGTCACCTGTGGGCAGGTGTCGCTCCCCCCCCGGGGGGTTTAGCCCCCTCTCCTGTCCCCCCCTAACCGTCCTGTCCACTTCTCCCCCGCCCGCCCCCACCGCTCTGGGCAGTTCCCCCGCCCCCGCCTGTGCGCCCCCCTAGCAGGTCGGGCGCGGGCGCCGCCCCCTGCCTCCCGCCCGGGGGTAAACCCCCCCCCCCTCCCCCTAACCCCGCCGCGCGGCGGGGGGGGCCCCTTGGTCTCCCTGCCTCCATCTCGTTGCTGGGTATCTCATTTCTCTGCTTCCCCGCCGTCCGTAGAGTCCCATCGGGTTCTCCCCTCCCCCCGGAGACGTCCCACTTCCCAACACCCCACTCCCCCAGGTCCCCACACCCCCATCTCCTCTCTCCCCCTCCAACACCCCTCTCCAACCAAAGTGCTTGCTTCCTTCTCCCAGTTAATCTCCCCTCTTCCCAACAAGTGCTCCCTCCCGGCATCTCCCGTCCAACAATTTTGGGGCTGCTCTCCCAGCATCTCCCCCCCTCCAACAACCCCTGTCGTCCCCTTCCCAACCCCAACCCCTCTATCCCTGAACCCAACACCCACAAACCCTCCCAAACCCCCACTCCCCCCATTCCTTCTCTCCTCCCCAATCTCCCTTCACTCCCCCTCTCTAAATTCCACCCCATTTCCACCCGATTCCACCTCCTCTATATTTCCACTCCGCCGTGGTCCTTCCCCAATGTCCCATCTTCTCCCACCCTCCCCAATGTCCAGTCTCCCCTCCCTCTATGTCCATCTATTCCCCCTTTCCCTATGTCATCTTCCCCCTTCCCCAATGCCCATCTTCTTCTCCCTAATGCCCCATCTATCTCCCCACTCCCCCTGCCCCCTCCCCGGGCCCAATTCCTCCATCTTCCTTCCCCCCATTGTCCGCTCACTCTTCCACAATACCCCCTCCTACCCGGCCCTCACAATGCCCTCCATCTCTTTACCCCTTCCCTCACACCAATTTCATCCTCCATAATACCGACCACCCCCATCTTCTCCTCGTAAAATCCCAATTCCCATCTCCCCTCCCACAATCTTCCCTTCCCCCCCGAGCCCCACTCCCCTCCCCCCCTGACCCCTTGTCCCCCTGTCCCCCTCCACACCCAACTCTCAACTCCCTCTCACTCGACCCCCAACTCCCTCTCCCCAATGTGCCCCACTCCCCTTCTTGATTCCCCAACTCCCCCTACCCACCCCACGCACTTCCCCTCACCCGATTCCCCGTTCTTCTCTCTTCCCCCCCATCTACACCCTCTCCCCATGGTTCATGACGCCTTCCCGTCCCATGCCCCACCCCTCCCTGCCCCCGAAAATCTCCACAACTCCCTCATTCCTTTATGCCACAATCCCTTCTTCCCCGACTCCCCAAGCTTCCTCCTTCTTCTGATGCACCAACTTCCCTCTCCTTGAATGTCCCCACTCCCTCACCCCCTCTCATGATTCTTACCCAAACCAACACCCTCTCCTTTACGCCCTAACTACCCACCCACGATTCTCCCGTATCATCCCCGGGTCCACCCATCCCAACCCCCCCAGATCCCCACCCCTTCAACATCAAACATCACCCCGTCCACGACGGCCCCTTCACCCACTCCACTAAGCGCCTTCACCGCACATTGCCCCTACGGTCCCTCCCTCCTCCACTCGATGTTCTTTCTCCCCTCCCCTACGAACGGGACGCCCCTCCCCGAATCCCCCTTTATGCCCCTTTCTACCCACTAGCCCCGAATCGCCGTTAGGGGGTAGTGGAGAGTCGGGAGGAAGGGTGGACGGGGACATCGGGGGGGTAAGGGGGGGGGCGGGACCAACGGGGGGGGGGAACAAAAGGGGGGGGGGGAGGCGGGGGGGGGGTGAGTGGGGGAGCGGGGGGGGGGGGGGGAGGGAAGAACGGGGGGGGAGGTTATCGGTGGGCGGGGAAGGGAAACAAAGCGAACTGTGGGGAAAGGGCAAAGGGACGTGATTGGGGAGAGGAGCACATGGGGTTTAGGCCTCTGACACTTTTGGCAGCTGTGAGACGTGGAGACGACCGGGTAGTGGGTGAAATCTCGGGGCGCACATTGATGGATAGGGTTGATTACTAGTGTGAGGTCCCGGCGGGGACCTAAGGGGGGGTAATGCCGGCTCGGAGGAGCAACCGGGCGGTGGGAATACATCCGCCGGGTCACAAACCAATGTGCGGCCCCTATAAAGAATTCCAACGGGGCATGCGCCGCGCTCCGTCTGCGGGCGCCAAAGTTGGGCCGGGGCGCGAACGCGTTACTCAGCTTCAGGGGGGGTGCCCGAACACTGGGGGGGAAGAAGGGGGGTGCACTGATTAACGGGCGGCAAACTGAGGCCAATACTAATGTTTCGATTTCCCAACATCCCCACTTGTCCAGCGGTGGGAAAAGGGTAACCAAACGAAGGATACAAGGATGGTCGGCCCGCGACGCAACTACACCGTAGCAACCGGTGGACGGAGCCAAGTAGGGGTAGAGTGGGGATAAGTCGCGTGCCCCTCGCCACGCACGATCACATGGAGTGTGGGGGTCGCTCCTGCGGCCCTTTAGACAACGTAAAGACGTGGGCCGTGGAGGACAAATGACGACGAATATTTGACAGAGACTATAAAGGTGGCGATGATTGGCCGAGCGGGGGGGATGAGGTATAAATCGGGTGAGGGTGAAGGGGGACAGCCGGGGTAGGGAAAAGGGGCCGGGAAGGCCCCCACCCCGGTTAGGCCCGGAAGATGAAAGTGAAAGATGTTCATGATAGCAAGTTGAGCAGGTGCTTGGGGGATTCTTGTCTCATTGTCGTACATTGAACGGACCGAAAACAGAGAAATTGGAGGCACAAATCCTGTCATTCGCCAATACATGTAGTAATGAGCAAAGTAATTATGGCCGTACACAGATCGAGTTTAATGCTAGTGTGCTAACAGAGAAGAATCATCACCTGAAGAGTATTTCAAACTAGTGGGTTCTCGAAACCACAAGTACCTCTCCTGCTTTTCAAAAGCGCTTAAATTGGGTAAAGGGACACAAAAAGCAGCACACAGAGTGGCACGTGTGACAGATCCGAGTTCCGCCAAACAGTTTGTGGACAAGCCAGATACACGGTGGCCGAAATAAATGTCATTAACTAGTGGGTGGTTACTTCCCCCTATTAAAATGCAGTTGACACGCACGCGCTGAGGGGGTTGTCACAAACATTTTGCATGGGGGGAGAATGTTCAGTCTTGCAAGTTGGAGAGGAACCCGGCCCCACGAGCATAAAGACAAGGATGATGGGTGTGGGTAGGGAGTACAGCCCCTTGGGTAAAAAATGTGGCAATTTAATATATAAATAATCGGTGACTTCCGGGGTGCTAAAGTTGGGGTGCAGTAATTGAGACACCGAACCCCAGGCGGGGGTGCACGAACATTTTCCGAGATTGTGGAGAGAAAGATCAGTGGGGAGATTATGAGCGGGATCCTCACAGAAGGCCTACTCAAAATAGAAAGTGTGGTTAGTGAGTGAGGCACCCCCGGGTTTAGTGGCGGAGTTTTGGACACGGTATTAGTGTGCGAAGTGACAACTCTGCGACGGGGGGTCTGTGTGGGCAGGAGGGTCTAAAAGCCCACCCCCCGCGCGCCCAAAGGGCCAGCCGCGAAAGGTTACAGCAGACATGTTTTCGATTGAAGTTTGGAAGATTTGATGCGTTGGTAAACAGTACGCCCCACCAGTGACACAAGGTAAGAAGAGTTTGAGTGTGAGTAGCGGACCGGCGCGGCGGGGGGTTGGCAGGGGTGTGATAGGGCCGGGAGCTAGGTAAGCGTGCTGCAGCGGAGCGGGTTGGCATGTGTGATACGCGACCGGAGTGAGGGAGTGTGGGCACTCAACATCGTGTCCGCGGGTTGGGAGAGTTAATCTTGAAATGTGGCCGCCAACACAGTGATCAGAGACCGAAGATATGGTTAGGAGTAGCACCCCCGTTCGTTTGCATGGTAAAGACAGTGCATTCTGTTATTAGTGCGCTGCTGCTATGGATCAGGGACACGACCGCCGGGGGACAACCCAGAACTTAATCCTGATAGTAGGGATAGAGGAGTGCAGCGGGGAAAGTCATGACAAAGAAGTGCCCGTAAGATATTCACGAAATGAGGAAAAAATATGAACAAGTTATCAAGTTGGAACACTATTGTTTGTGCAAAAATCATGGACAACATTTTAAGAAATTTGGATGCCGACGGGCCGGCCAGAAATGGCAGAAAATGCCCAAGTGCCGTATTAAGTTCCACAATTTCCAAGAATGGTAAGACAGGCTGGCAAACCCAAAGACCGACCAGTAGAAACCAAGACCATTGAGGCAATGAAAACATGGGGCGGCTAAATGATCAGAGGCTGATATTGGATGGGTAAAGACACTCGGATCAGTTGATTTGAAAAAAATGAAATTTGCAGAATAGCTTTCAACTTGTAAGGATAGATTCTGTAGAATCTCATAAGCCTTTTCCAGCTGTAAAATTGACAAAAAAGGAAGAAACGGCAGTTTTTAAAGATACGGATCTCCATTCAATACGTGTTGGTCTTAAGTGTCAGTTGAGAGCAATGACTAAAATCTCCTATCCCTATAAATCCTTTATTAGGCGCAATTCCGTTGGTCTATAATCAGAGAAGAAGAAAATTTGCAAGGTATTAAATTAGGATACGCGTGTACTAATGTACCTAACTGCAAGAATGCGGGGATGTGGTTTTGTGATTTTTTTCGATTTGCTGATTTACAAATCAACTGATAGTGTTCTGGTTAATACCTTTTTCGTGGGGTTAACCCCCGTTTTTGAATAGTCCTTCCTTGTTTTGTACACCTGTTTTTTCACCACCAAATCACACACAGGCATATACTGCCAAATAAACACAGCAGATAATTTATTGTAAGTTAAACAAACTCCTGAATCAAATTCTTTTTTGAAGGGTAGTGTTCACACGACCCCTTGACCACCCTGGAGAAATTTGCTTGAAATGGACCAAGCATTTAGCATTAGTTGATTTAAAATAATCAAAGATGCCCCTTTTAAGTGGCCCACAGCATTTTGACCACAATTATTATGCACACAAAGATGTTACCATATAGTAGTCTCATGTAGCGACGGAATTTTGCATATCCAATGTACCATTCAATTCGAGGTAGCAAAGCAATAAATACTCACATATGCATCACAGCAATGCCCTTTTATTTGATCCACTTGCACTTTGACCGCGAGATTTGTGATTCATACAAAAGATGTACGGGCATAGGTAAGTCGTCATGGTAGCGCAGGAGTTTTGAGTATCCAATGTACCGATTGGGTCATGAATACCGCAAGGTTATGCATATTAATTCGTGCAAGTTGGTCTGGCAGAAAAATGCCCCTTTAAAGAACTCTGGCCCACTGCACTATGACCCCATTTGAGGTTCAACAAACCAAAAGAATGCATGGCATAGTATAAAAATCTTGTCATGCAGCGAGAGGTAATGTAATGCCTCTCAAACCGATGTCTTCAAAAATAGATAGCATAATAGCGACATATTTAATAGCATTCATAGTTGCATACCTAAGGCGCTTATTAATCACACAGAACGCTCACGATTTAAATAAAGATCATCCACCATGATAGGCTTGTCATGCAGTAAGGAATTGTGTTCGCGTAGATCCAATGTTCGCCGTTTCAAATGATAGCACATTACTGTGTGGGGTGGTGTTTTTGTGCATATATAAATTAGCGCCTGTGTGACATCTTACAATTGTGCCCAAAATACGCCCGAAAACTAATCAGTGAGCAAGAGTACAACTGGCCGGGGTCGCGAGCCCAAAGCGAAAGTAATAGCGGGGCCTAAAATCCACGCAAGTTAGGCAAATGGGATGTCCATAGGCGCGCGGTGGGTACGAACCCAGAACAGCAATGTACACAAGCCTTGCGTGGGAAGAATAAAAATCTTGGGTGTTGGGTAATATATGCAATAGGATACTTAATTAATAACGATTTTTTACCCCAAAATCTAATCAAGGGTCGATAACTCGTGGACCCCTTTCTTTCCACAAATTACATCATCATAGCCCCTTACGGAAACTCCAGATAAATCCGTACCAAGCCCGTGAACCGGACGTCAGCAGACAGACCGCACGACAGGACCGACGAACAGACGGACAGACGGACAGACGGACCGACAGACAGAAGACAGACAGACCAGCCCAGACGACAGACGGACAAAGAAAAGTGTGTGGACTAAGTCTCGGCTCCGGTGAACAAAGTTCAATGCGCGAACAAACCACATATGATGGTTAACATCCATAGTACAACAGTCGTAATAGGTGTTGGTGCAATATGCATGAGGTGGTCTTCTTGCCGCGCAAACCCGTCAAGTTTGTCCCACGGTACTTTAGCTGCCGAGGGGGTCCCTGGCTCATATGTAAGGGTAGAGAACCCAATAGACATAAATTGGACAGCACCGTTTAAGTCACATTTGCCGATGTTGTATTGTTGTTAAAACGAGAGGGGTGTTTCCAGGTCCATTGCCTCGGTCAAATTACAATCCCTTAGAACTGGTGATCTTTCATCAAGCTTTTTCCTGATTCACAGATTTAATGTTTTTTTGTGTTGTGGTTTTTATCATGTTAACTTTTCGCTCGATTCTGGTTGCGGTGTGAAGATTTTAGCGCCCTTGAGTCAAATGGTGTATTGTTGGTGTACATGTGCAAATCATCTGTGCCGTCGGTTGACAAATCCAGGAGTAGGGGAGACAAAAAGCCACAAGTACTGCTCTTGTCTTCGTACTGAAGGCTAACTAATCTGTAATGTGCTAATTGTGGTATAGGTGAACCGTAAAAGTGAAAGAATCATAGGCACAGAAAACTATATATTAGTTGATATTGTGAACCGTAGGCGCTAGGTCTTAGCAAAGTTACCCTATGTCAACCTATAAGCACCTCGTAAAGGCAGAATGCAATCCCTGGAAGGGGAACTAAGTGTAGGCTGATATAGTGTTTTAATTGGGGTAGCTCGGGTGTGAGCTTGCTTTGGCAAAGTGACGTGGTACTGAGGGTCTCGCGTATAGTTGTTTTCGGTTATACTAGAAACGTCGCATGCTTAACCTCAGAATGTGCAGCATTGTAGCACTTACGCACATCAAGGGCGTCACAATCGTTTCTTACTTCACCCGTGAACTTTGAGGAACGAACGGAGGAGTACCCTGAAGGGGTGTATACAAGGTTGGTGTCCAAGATCGGGTTTTAATATTTTGGTGTAATTGTGGTGAGGGGTTGGTGAAGAACAATAGGCTGCCGATTGGGGGCGATAATGGTAAAATACGGAGGCGCGTGCGATAATGCACCTTGTCAGGATGGGTGTGAGGGGTCCCAATGTCTTACTTCCAATCCTTGCAATTTTTCAGAGTGAATCCTGGAGCCCGGAGCCCTACAACAGAGTCATAAAAGCATCAGTAGGGTTTAACTACATGTTATTAATGGTCATGCTAAAAATAACACGCCCGCAATTCTGGCCCACTGCTTTTTTCAATTTGATGTATCACAGTTCAAATCTCCAAACATACCACCTTATTTCTATATTAGTCCAGAAAGCTGATAACCTTAACTCCATAGTTAAGACAAAGCAAACATACACTGTAAGAATAAAAAAATAAATTTGTGCACTCGGGAGTCAATCCAAGGAGGAATTGAATCCTCGACAATTGACAACTTTGGGGGTATCCTCGACAATGACATGGAGGATTTGCTCATGTGGCTCTCCAGAGGGGTAAATCCTCTTTAATCCCCAATTTCCCTTGTTATTTCTCTTAAACTTGGTTTCAACAATATGTGCGAATCCTTCAACTTACCGACCCTGAAGTGTTGACCAGTGGACACACTCTCTCTCGGATCAGTACGATTCAAGAACATACCACCCTTAAACCGTCAGTATAATGTCGAAGTGTTGTATTTCAAGTAATTTGATTCCGCAAAACTCAGAACATTGACGCCCTGTCTTTTGAAGGCTAATTCTTGAATCTTTTGATAAATTTACCTGCCGCACATGGACCATTGAACTTAAACCTACACTTGGCCGGCAAAAAAGGCCTGCAAGTGCCCGACCTGTCCAACACCTCATCTCTTAACCAAAATCAAATATTGGGGGGGGGGGGGCCGGCTCCCAGTCCCCCCTCTGGCTCCGCCACGAAATCAATTCAAAGTTCCCTCCAGATTGCAAATTTCCCTTAATTTGTAATTTTTTTTTGAAGGCAAAATTTCCCCAAAAAACCCCAATTTTCAGCATCGTTCTCGCCCGAGTACCCCACTTTTTCCAGGCAATAAAAAAGAAACGGCCAGCGTGTTTGTGTGTTCCCGGCGGTAAAACATAATCCTTTGAATTTTGAAAGCAAAAAATCAAATTCATCAACCTTTAAAACTTCATAAAACTTTTTTATGTAAAAAAAAAAAAAAAAAAAGTTGCACTATAGTCCGCCAATCAAGTCCTTTTCTGCCTAGGCGTCTCATAACCCCGTCCGAGAGTATTGCGCGTTCGCTCAGACTTCAATGTATGAACCTAGTCAATGCAAGTTGCTCTTATTCACAATCACGTGTTTTTATCTTTATAACCCTACACGTCACCGGGGCTTTCCTCCTAAAAGAGCCAATAGCCACTCCAAACACATAAGTGTCTCCTGACGTACAAGAGTCAATCAAAGTCCATTTTGTTTGATTTTTCAAATGACTCTCGGACGTTTTCCTTGTTTAATGGCCAAGTCATAGAAATCTTGGGTGTTCTGCCCGCAAAAGCGGCCGAACGTAAGCAAAGTGATTTGTGTATACACAAAAAAAAGAAAATAAAAACTTCTGAAATGGAAGTTCCCCAAGGCAATGTAACGCTCTATTCCATGTGCAAATTTTGACCTTGACACAGCTGCTAAATTTGGGGGGGGGGACTTACCCGTGGGACTTCGTGTGGGCGGTGCATGGTGTGTACATTGGCGATTTTAAATTGCGTGTTTACGTGCGTAACTCCTCAAAGTCAATCAGAAGCATTGGTTTTTTCAAAGTCTCTGCTATGTAAGCGCCCAAAAGTCAATCCAAAATCAAAGTGTGTTTTACGGGAAGACGGCCGAGAAGCAATCAAAATCCCTGCAGGTAAAATAATAGTTCTTGACGTCCGAAAGTCAATTTAGAATCAATTGGCGCCCCTTGATTGCTTTCAAATTACCTCGGACGGGTTTTAGTGTTAATTTTTCAGTAGTGACTGGGCCGCATTTAAGGGAATGCTTGGGGTTTGATCGAGAAACTCTACCAGTCATCTGTACGATAACGCAGTTGATAGCTACAGGCCAGACTTTCTGAAATTTGGATGGGCCTGCGTTGCAGAAAAGGGCTGCTATAAACTTTGATACATTAATTAGTTTCTTCACCGGTTTACTACACTTGCAGATAAGACCAACGCTATGCAATTTGGAAGGATTAATTGGTCGTGCTTTTTTAACCGTAACACGTCCCACCGGCAATAACCAGTGAAGCAATCCAGTTAATTTCATTGCTGAATTTCGCGGGTCAGCCCACAGGAGATAAAGTTTTAACACAGCTGCTTATTGCTGGTGTGAATGCGTTCCCCAAAAGACATCTATTGCTGTTTTAAGCTGGTGGGCTTCTTTCCCCTCAGAAGATCGCCGAAAAGGAACTGCTGCCGATTGCCGGTGAGACACGTTTGGCTTTTGAGGTATCATGCCACCATATTTTCCCCATCCTATCGTGCACTATTTTCCCAGAGTACTTCTGGGTTCTTTCCTGAGCGCCGAGTGTGCATTGGACCTTCCGAATTTGGCAGAGGTGCGCAAGGTCATATTGGCGTTCCTGAAGTACTGCTAGTGAAAAACTAGGGGCCAACCGAAATGACTTGTCTTCCGATCCGATAACCGATATTACATTTTTAATATCGGCCGATATCCGATCCGATATTTGTTGAGCGGTTTATATTGTAATAAATATCAGTATCAAAATACATTTAAAAAATGGCTTTCCTTACCGATATTTGAGAGAAACCAAAACGTCAACAGCGTCTCTTTATGTTGAAATTGATGTTTTTGGCTTCTCTTTTACAAAATCCAATCTTTAGAATTAGTATTTTTTTTATAAATGCACAGAAAAAATACCTATGCATACATTCTTCAAATCAGATGTTCAAAGAACATGTGAAATGATAATTATTGTTGCTATAACACCCATAACAGCTTAAACAAAAAAAAGAAAAAAGCCAAATGCTGTTAAAAAAATTACAGTACCATATACTTTTTGTAGTTTTATAATTTCTTGAATCAACCCCATAATTTTCCCAGGGTTAATGCATGGGTAAATTCGGGTTGATCCAATGATTATAAAACTTCAAGTGGATAAGGTACTGTAAGATGTTTTTAACAGCTATTTGGCTTTCTTTTTTTTAACTGTATGGGGGTTATTCATAATAAAATTAACATTTCACAAGTTCTTTGTGGACATGTCTGATTTGAGTATTATGCAATTAGGATATTCTTCTTCTTGTTGCATACATCAATTTTCAGTCGCATAAAAGAGACTGCTGGCTGACGTTTTGGTCTCTCAAATATCGGTAAGGAAGCCTCTTGTTTTGCCGATCCGCTATTTTACCGTATATGGGTAAAATCGGCCCGATACGATATCCAATACGATTATCAGTTGACCTTATGAAAAACCTCTTTCTGCAAAAAAGCCGGTGAAAAAGTGATTCGATAACGACTTTTGCCAGTATAAACTCCATGCGTCCAGTTGTATTTCTCATGCATAGATAGCAAAGAGTGGCCGGGTTTTGAGGGACCACATGTATTGGGTAGTCTTTAATTCCATCTCGCAGTTTCTCAGGTCTTTATAATACTTCTCCGGGTTGCATCATTTACCTGATCTTTTGCATGCCATGTTAAGGGATTGGGTAATAGGGCACGCACAAAAAAAACAAAAACACACAGTATTCAGCTGCACAACCACTTCGTGTATGCGCAACTTGCTACGTGGAGTTTGCAGCAACTTTGACCGATACACATCGCGAAGTGAGATGCGATCTTCCTCCTTGCTCCACATTCAATGCCACTGTGTTGTTCTTGTTCCCAACCATTTAGGCATAATTCAGTATTCCTGCCACCACAATCCTTCAACATGTAGTTTATTTCGTTGAGAATGCCAAATTCATAGGAGGGCGTTGGCAACAATACTAATTCTTTTCCAATTTATTAACCCCAACACTCACCATTTCCCCCAACAGTACGACCAGCAATAACCGGCAAACAGTCTTACTCTACAAACTCTACATGTAGACGTACGACTGGCAATTAGCAGAACGCGTGCTTGTTATTGCCGGAGGGGACGTGTACTATCTACATGTAGGCAAAAAATTTTGTGGAAAGTCTCTGTACGAGGGTGGTAACAATGGGTCTCCTGGGGGAACAAACACCTGTCCACAAGCAGCAAATAGTTCTGCTAAGCATACTCCACATTAATGTCTTCAACATGTTGTCATAACGGATGTGAAGTTATGCAAACACATGGAATACCTTCCCCCTGTTACCAGCATGAGCAGCCATTTCAAGAGCCAACTTTGCATACTTGCAGATGAACAAAATACCAACAGCAATTCAGAATCGAGTTGATATATGTTCCGTAGGTAATAAATTACCTTTTGAAATAGTTAATCTTCAAAAATTTGTCGAAAAACAGTAGAAAATCCTATTTTGGGAGAAACCTTTCTCATGCAGAAGTGATGTGTTGCAATTTTCTTCAAAATTTTTAATTTCTAATTCTTGGAAGTTTTTTTCACATATTTCATCGCATTATATAGAATCTCAAGTTGTGTTGATGTGAAAAACCAGTGATATATCGTACATTTAAAGGTGTAACTTCACATCCGTTAATGACAACAGTTAAAGACATAAGTGGAGTTATGCTTATCAGTTAGCAGCAATTGTGTTTCGCCATCTCCTAAAGGGAAAGTGGTCAATCGGCTTTTAGCAGCAATAGGTTTTTCATAGCAGAATTTGCCAAATTGACCTTTGCACACCTCTGCCCCCTTGGGGGATGAATTAAGTATTCTGCCACCACATCCAACAACATGGTTTATTCCACTAAGACTGCCGAATTCATAGGGTGGTTGCACAATACCAAATTCTTTCAACTTCGGAGGTCAAACATACACTCGTGTTCGGGAAAGCACCCATAAGTACTTTGGGGGAATAGCGTACATTGTATCCCTCAAAAGTAAAATGCGTCACACCAGTTATTAGCACCAATAGTTTTCGTCAATCTGAGGGGGGAAAAGCCCACCGGCTTTTAGCAGCAATGGGTCTTCCCAAGGTTGTTCGAATATCTAACCGTAAATGCCACTGCATTTACGTTAGAAGACTTAAGGTACCAGAAATGGGCGGAAAGTTAAACCAAAATAATAAGCGTTTCATCCTTGCTTAAGCATCCTCAGTGAAAAAAGTTAATCCGATCTGGAAGCTTAAAGTCTTTGCAAGTGCAGTCGACGGGCGAGAAACTAATTTACATGTCAAAGTCCCATCGTCGAATTTTTTCTGCAACGCAGGGCCGCCCGAATTTACACTCTTAGAGTCTCTATCCGTCAACTGGCGCAGTTGACGGATATCATAGAGTTTCTCGATCAACCCGAGGTATACTCTGATGGCAATTAGCAGAGGTGTCAAACCCGTTTTAAATCACCTGTGTCCACCAGCAAATGCCAGGGAAATAATTTTGTATTTGAATTTGGCAGCTCAACGCAACAGAATAAACTAACTGCATGTTGAAGATGTGGTGGCAGTCCCTACTGGAAAATTCATACCAAAATGAGCAATGAAAATTTCTTGATTGCTGCCAATTTGCCTCTCGGACATGTTAGGGTTAATCAGACTGTAGTCCGACCATGATAATCATCAAGGTGTACAGAGACCCATTACTTGTGATCACTTACAGTGGGGAGAACCATTACTTGGACAGGAGATACACACACCTCATGTAAGCGGCCATCACATGCTACGCGGAGGTTCGGCGCATTCTTCGGCCAATTACGCGTCGCGAAACGAGGTGCGATGTTCTCCTGGCTCACGCAGTCCACGCTTGTGTGTTGGATTCTGTCCAACAAATTCTTAAATCAGACTAAGTCTTAAAAGCAATAGGGCCCTTGCACCGGAAGTTAATTATATTGAATGACTTTTGGTTTGCCCTCATCTCATCCAAGGATGCAGAAGAATACATGCATAACCTGGTTCACCTGAACATTTCAGCTATTTCTACAGGGATTCCTTTTGTATTCTCTGCATGTTAGGGGTTTTCTGAGCAAGGTTGCCAAGATAACCTATGACTGCCGCGTCAGCCCGCCATATACAGGTTTAGGGCTAGAATCGTGGAACCCAGGACTGCCAAGCTCGGAGAGAATTCAGTATTCTGCCAACTCATCCTTCACAATGCAGTTTATTCCATTAAGGCGGCTAAATTTCATAGGGGGGTGGCCACAAGTATAAAATTATTTATGCCAGTGCCAGGGGATGAATTTAGTATTCTGCCACCTTTTAAAATTCGGCACCTTTAACATTCGGTTTATTCCGTTAACGTTGCCGAATCGAGCAGTGGGGAATACTAAATTTTGTGCCAGTGCCAAGCTCCAGTACAGGCCTCAACATCAATCATACAAAATTTAGGCCAATAATTAAATTATATTGTCAAGCACTTTTCATTACAATGAAGTTCCGTATTGGGGATACTTTAGTATTCTGCCACCACGTTAAATGCGGCACTTAACATGCGGTTTATTATTTCCGTACTTGCCGAATCGTAGCTGTGGCAGAATACTAAATTCTTTCTTTCCCAGTATTGAACTTGAATGTTTATACTTGCACTAACCCTGGTACTCTTACATGCTTAACCTGCATGACTAAGCAACATTGTTCACAACATTAAGTTCATGGCACACAAGCATGCAAGCATTACAAGGTTGTTTTGTAAACAAACAAAATGCCATCACTGTAGATCTTCCTCACTGGCCGTCTGTGTGTAAACACAATGGTATTCATTATCCATTGCACCTGAATGTCCTTTAAATAGTGACATGCCAAAACTATTTTCCAGGTAAATCAACATCTATTTATCAGGAACATAATGATGATCAACGATTGTTTTGATTGCGTAGGTCAATTACAAAACAATCTCACAGCGGGCGCTATGACCTGCATGGTGTGTGCAATGAACTTCTTTTTTGACAGGACAACGTTGCACTTTTCTTGCAAAACGTGGAACCTCCTTCAAGAATACATGGCTTCCCAGTAGATATCGATACGACAAATGCAGCTGTAAGCTTCCCACACACATTGAGAATCACTGCCATCTTATTATTATATCGATTTGCTTTCACACTTTGTATTTTATGTTTCCCCGCGGGCCAAAAGTTGAACAGTCAAACATTTGATCGGAAAAACATGGCGCCCATTAGGCGATTTCTTCTTCAAAATCTGTGCCTTGATTCCACATTAGATATTGCAAACCTCCAAAATTACAGCTGCAGTAAAGATGAAGTTATCCTTATGACTCCAGGTAAATAAGAACTTGTATTCAGAGTGAACTCCACGGAAATTGACAGACACCCTGGAGTAACAATTCACAAGTTAGTGAATGAAAAACAAAGCAGTGAAGTGAACCGAATATGAAATGGGGTTATCCCGTACTTACAGCTGGCCAAATTAAGAAATGACCACCAGTGATATTCCTTCCGTAAACCGCTGCCATCGTATGAGAAAAATATTTCAAATGCAAGTTTATGTCCCAAATGAATAGAACTTCAGATCGAACTTGGTCTGGAACTATGAATGGCAGTGAAGCATGAAAGAAACGAGTTGATAATCAATCGGTGCTTACAAACTTCGTCGATATGGGCAATGGCTTGTTCGCCACTGATGTGAACGACACAGAGTAAGGACATGTAGAGTAGGGAGAATTGAATAGGCGATCACACACTTTGCAATATCTTGAATAAAATCATGATTAACATCAACTTTTATCTTTTATTATCACTAATTATGCATGGAATGGAATATTTTTTTTACTGCTGTCGTGATACACCTTAATTAATAACGTATGATTAGAGTTAAACGTGTATATATTTCATAGCTGAAATGTAATTCTCTACAACCACCCACGGAGGTCATCCTTCCAAAGAGTTGTATATCACATAATTTGATTGGTCGTGTCTTTTCAGAGCGATAATCTCATTGGGCTTTGTGATTTGCTAAATGGTCTCTGTGATTGTGTCTCATGGTGTGGGGAAATAAAATAGCAATTTCTCAAGAGATGATAATTATAAATCCAATTTTTAATTTTTTGTTGCCCATTTGATATAAACGCCTGTCTAAAAGGAGTGATACGCTTGTAAGCTCAATTCTACTCAGAATCATTGCTCTCATATACATTTCAAACAGGTTTCAGCTTTATAGAAACCGATACCAATCCTGAAGTTTTTGTTGGGTTCATAGCGCCCCCACTCACCAAAGTTTGCCACCATTTTTCTCTGTCTTCTCTGATAAATTAGCTAAAATTGCATGTTTTTTGTTTGTTTTATTGAAACCCAACAGGTGATTTGAAGTTATTTGTTGGTCAAGTGGTACGGAATTGTTCATTTGTCATTGAAAAAAGTCACAAGAATACATTAGTGTGTGTGTGTGTGGGGAGGGGGAATCAGTGGTGTGCGGTCGGGGCCCACTGGTGCCACTGGTAGACCAGTGGCGCCGCGCCACACTACAGTGATCCACCCGAACGAGTCAAAACCTTTGAAATTGCAGGATTTCTTCCAACTGAAAGATTACGAAAAATAAGAAAATTACAGTCTAGTGTTCAAAGATACGAATCTCCTTCAATTAAAGGTGCAACGAGAGATTTGAGGCACCCAGATATTGTGTCATAATTGTAATTTCATATAGATTAGACACTCAATAGATCTCTTACCTTGTATTTGGCTACAGAAATGTCTTAAAAGAGAGAAAAAAGTGATTTTGACTGATTATATTTCAATATAAAAAATAGGATGAATTTTGTATTTGCTCCTATACGAAATTAGAAATTTCACAAGTTTGTATCAAAGAAAGAACATTTCTCAGCTTAATCCTTTGGATGGGGATATTTTGATGGAAAGCTTTACATCAGGCAAAAATCAGAATTTTTCACATTTTTTAAGGGACACCTGTTATTTGAAATCTCTCGTTGACACCTTTTTAAGTGTTGTAACCTAGTAACGTGTCCACGTGTCCACGTATTGAATGTAAGAACAAAACGTGTTTTTTTTCATATGAAGTTTTTTTTTTTTTTTTTTTGCTTATAACTTGTAGGATAGCCTATGTTAGGATACCTTATATTGTAAGAATACAAAAATCTGTTTTTTATGAGATTTCAATTTCTGATTGCAAACCTCAAGCCTATAGATTTCAAATTATTAGTAAGTTGAGAGTTCTTGATATCGATTGTGTGATAAGAGGGTTCAATCCCCGGCCATTGCATGCGGAGACTCGGCCCAGTTGCCCTGCAAAAAAAAATGCTACAAAAGATACACCGACTCGTCTTACTGAAACTATGAATCAGTCAGATGGTCTGGTAATGATAAAAAAAAAGACATGCCAGGTCGCTGGATGTCAGCGAAAAATCATAAATCAGCTTGCGTAATATCTTCATTACAAGGTTTGGCCCATTTTGATGGACAAAATTAACAAATTGTGTGATATGCGTGCATGATATAAGAATGCATATTTCTCCTATGCTGTGATAAGTAATGATATATTTTGCAGTGTCAAAGGTTGTTAAGTCCTGTTCATAAACAACGTTTAATGAAATAATTGCTGGTGTTTTACATCCTAATAATAGGTCCCCTACGTCAAGTGAAACATCCAAGCTGGATATCTTTGATGTGAAATAATTGTATTTTAGGTTAACATTATTTATAAGATATATACAAGTCTAGTACACATTGTATGAGCACCTAAATTGTGTCCTCTTACCTCTCACGGTTAAAACGGTAAAGGACAGACCTAAAACTTTTAATGAAGTCTACTTATTTTGAAATCTATATAGTGCCTTTTAATGCAGATTGATGTAAACCTACAGTTTTTCGAGACGGTTTTTTAAGCTTTAGTGTTTTGAAAGAGAGTTACAATTCAATCATCACCACTCACCCTATCAGTGCGGCGTAACGGGGGGGGGGGGGCGGGGGGCCAAGGGGGCCCCAAAAAATTTTGTTTATCCCCTAGTTTGCCCCCTGGCTGAAAGAAAAAAGTAAGGATTGTGGGCAAAAATCAGCGGTTTGCGGCCAAAAATCACAAATTTGGGAGAAAATCAGCGATTTTGGGCCAAACTTGGTTAAAAAATCTCCAATATTGATACTTTTCCCCCCGAATTTCACTTTGCCCCCCCCCCCCCAGGAAATTTCACTTTCCCCCGTTCCCCTCCCCACCCGAAAGAGGTCTGTCGCCGCCTCTGCGCCCTATCGAACCCGGGGTTTTGGATATAATAAAAGTTAATTTTTCATCTCATTAGCAAAAGTATGTCTGCTGTTCAGAGTCCGTCCATAGAGTGTGAAATAATTACATTACACATTAACGGGTGACTCAGAGATTTCGAAATATAAGTTTTTTTCTGTGTATAATTAATAAAAAATAGTCAACTAGAACTAAAGAAAACGCTAATTCAAAGTTGAGATGAATTGAAATTTTCGCTTATTTTTATGCCATAGGATCTGCTGCAAAATTTACGGATCCGAAATTTTATTTCAAAGTTGTTAATTTCTAGACGAGGACATCGATCTGAGCTTAGCCACGAAAGTGTCACAATATGGAAATTGTGCAGAACTATGTTAGGAGTGAAGGAAAAGTCTGCAGAACTCTCATAAGGTACTTTTTTTTCCATATGAAAAAATTGACAAAAAAAGGGAAGAAAACAAAACGAGCAGTGTCAGGGTTAACGATCTGGAATCTCCATTCGATTGCAGTAAGTGTTCGTACAGACAGTATGATGATTAAAATATGCGATTTAGCCTATAGGGTGCTTTCGGTTTATGACTCCTAGGGTATGTAAGGATATACTTGTATTGTTACAGACATGAAAAAATCTAATTTTGATTTTTTTCCGATTTCTGATTTCGCGCATCACTGATGGTATCCTCATTCTGTGATTTAAAGACAATATTTTCCCTATTTTAACCAGAGAAGCGACTTTACTTAATTGAGAAAAGATTTCTCACAGAGAAAGCTACTACTTAGTTTCATGCATGCAAGAAAAAATGGAAATTACCTAATGGTGTAATTATGCTTAATTAAATGTATTCATGCTTAGAAATCATGCTAGATGAGCTTAGTATTATACTTATACTAAGAAAAAGCTGGTATTTTCCAAGTTATGCAACATAGGTGGTTCTCATTGGTGTGACAATGACATCATAAGATGATATCATCACTGTGTGACCCAATTGGCTGCTTACGTGTGAGTTGTGAAATACTTATATAAGGAGATAGGCCTTTTGCAAGTTAAAAACTTTGCCATCTAGTATAGAATGATCTCCAGTGATGGTAGATCAGTGCAGTATACCTGGTTCAACTGATATTCTGGATACCATACAACGGAGCTTGAAAGCTAATTTGTCTGCTTTGTCTTTAAAGCCAAAAGAGCTTCAGTTTTGGGAATCAAAGAGGGATTCCAGTTTGTGGTCCTAAAAGTGGACATTTGCGACAGACTGGCTTAACACTTTGATTATTGTACTGCGGAATATTAGTTTTGTCGAGGGAGGGAAAACCCCGTCGTCTTGGACTGCTGGACAAAGTTATATCTACAAAAGAGAAACTTAATTCTTAAGTTCGTTGGAAATACATATCGTGGATTTATATTGAACTTTGCCTGAAAATTGGACATAATTTTACAAGTATTTTTGCTGTATATCCTAACTACAGCCAAATAATGTCACTTTTACATCAATTGGGGGGGGGGGGGGGGGGGGTTTGTTTTTTTTTTCTTTTTTTTTTTTTTTTTCTTTACTATATACACTGAAATTATCCTGTGTCGTTTTTTACTTGTATCACATTTTGTTCTGGAACCCCCATTTTGATTTTAGGCATTTTTTGGAAATTAAGTGCTATTTTGAGAACGAGATTGACAAATTACTTCCTTTCACTCATTAGGTACGCATCCTTGTTGTGCATTGACACCTACACCAGTGGCGTAACCAGCTTTTTTTTTCAAGGGGGGGGGGGGCAAAGGGGGGCACATACATTTTAAAAAAAAAAAAAAAAATATTTTCACGGCAAGCAATATATTAAAATTTGTTAGTATAGTGGTATGGCCTTGGTAAATCACTAATTTTCAGGGAAGGGGGCAAGAGTGGGCAAGATTCCCACAGGGGGCAGTTGCTCCTGCCCCCCCCCCCCAGGTACGCCACTGCAATACACGTAATATTAAAGGCCTTTCTTCATTGTTTAAATTATTATTGTTTTGTTTTGTTTGCTCTTTTAAGTTTGTTGGACCATTAGTTTTTGACAGTCATCTTTAAGATCTTGAGATCAGTATCCCACCGCATTTATAGCCTGCATGGAAATCGTATCGGTCGTTGAAAAATGGCAACGATTACCATAAGCTTTTTGCTATTATAATTCGTCCTTTCGGGAAAAAAATGAGCGGTGGTTTTGACCAATTACTTACTTTGGTACCGAGAAGCATTCAGATCTGTGCAAATAAGGTTAGGGGTCAAATGTCATCACCTTTGTCGTTTGACTGAAAACTGTGATTAAGGTCAAAACTGGAATTTTGTGGCATATGATCTACTGCATTGTCAATGCACATGTTGTAAATTAATGGCTTTATATAGGATCACATTCGAAAAGTTGTTGAAACTTGCACAACATTTTGTCTATGCTCAATTCCCGTATTGAAATATCGTCGGTAGATAGCAGCATTGGTTGCGTTGTACTTTTTGTTTCACCTGTAGAAACAGAGCTTTTTCCGACCTTATCTTACTAATGTCTCCTACACTCTAAATTATTAACGATAATGTAGTTATTTCACAAATGGGTTGACCCATTTGTTTTGCTCTCGGTATAGCCAAAAGAACTTTGAATAGACCTGTTGACAAAAGCGCTTATGACATAATATCTCATAAAATGACGTTGCATGTTAATTGCATACGCTTGTAAATTGTTCCCAGACGATTTTCACTTTTATACAAATAATATGTGTTTGTAGTTTGCAATATTGTTTTGTTTTGTTTTGTTTGTTGTTGCTTTTGTTTTGTTTTTTGGTTTTGTTTTTTTGTTTGCTGTTTTTTTTTTTGTTTGTTTTGTTTTTTGTTTTGCTCTACCGGCAATAAAAGTAAAAAAAGAACTGTGCATCTACAGTGAAATACTGCCAAAAAATTACAAGTATTTGGAAAACAGTGAAATGCTGTAAATTTTATGTTCAATATTCCAGGTCTATGATGACTGAATTTAAAATTGGACTTTTCTTCAATTCTAATGGTATCAACATTTATTACACTATTATGAATTTTCAATATACGGTAAGTACAAGTTTACCGGAAAAATACTGTAAGTTTTACAGGCACATCCGGCTCCATTCTGCCACAAAACGCCGTCTAAATACAGCTTATACAGATTTCATTCAAGTTACTGTATATTTTACAGCTTGATATAATATCTTTTACAATAAACTCTAATTACGTATATGCCGTAAAAAAAAGTGTGATTAGCGCCTACTAAAGTTAGGGGTGGTTCGTTAGTATTTTTTTTTCACACATTCACAATCTCTAATTACTCTCCAACTATATATGCTTTTAAGTGGTTCGATTATTAATTTTACGTTATCTTGTCATTGTTGCCGGTTTTGTGTTGCAAATAAATGTCAAGAATTTCTAGTACAATTTCAAACTAGTGCATTTTTTAAGCTCATATGTTGTTGGACTTTTATGTTTTTACATGAACCTCTTAAGACATTGGAGATCGTATCGGATGTTTTGATAAAACGGCAAAGATTACCATTAAGATTTTCATTCTTCCTTTTCTAAAAAAACAAACGGCTGGTTTCTCACCAAATTCAATTACTTGTACCGAGAAGCATTCATTACGTGCTAACAAATTTAGGGGTCAAATTCATCACCTTTGGTCGTTGACTGAAAACCGCGATTAGAGGTGCAAACTGGAATTTTGTTGTGCATATGATCTACTGGCTTGTCAAGCACCTGTTGTAAATTAATGGCTTTATATAGGATCACAGTCGAAAGTTTGTTGAAACTTGCACAACATTTTCATGCTCCAATTACAATATTGAACTATCTTCGGTAGATAGCAGCATTGGTTGCGTTGTACTTTTTGTTTCACTAGTAAAACGAGAGCTTTTTCCGACACTTATCTACTAAATGTCTCTACACACTCTAAATTTTGCAACTGATACATGTAGTTATGTACAAATGGGTTGACCCATTTTGTTTTGCTCTATGTATAGCCAAAAGAACTTTGAATCGAACTGTTTACAAAAAGGCGCTTATGACATTATAATTCTCATAAAATGGACTGTTGAATGTTAATTGCCTTTAGTTAACGCTTGTAAAGTGTTTTCCCAGACCGATTTCAGCTTTTATACAATACTAGTTTTGTATTTTAATATTGTTTTGTTTTTTGTTTTGTTTGTTGTTTGGGCTTTTGTTTTGTTTTTTGTTTGTTTTGTTTTGCTTGTTTTTTTTTTTGTTTGTTTTGTTTTTTTTTGTTATTGTTTTTTTGTTTTTGTGTTTTGTTGGTTTTTTGTTGGTTTTTTTTTGTTTTTTGTTTTGCTCTACAGAGCATAAAGTAAAAAAATAACTGTGCAACATACAGTGAAATACTGCAAAAAAATTACAGTATTTGGAAAAAAAACCAGTGAAATGCTGAAATTTTATGTTTCAAATATTCCAGGCTTCTGATGAACTGAAATTTAAAACGTGGAGCTTTTATTCAAGTCTAATGAGTATCAACCATTTTTTTTATTACACTATTATGAATTTTCAATATACGATTAAGTACTAAAGTTTACCGGAAAAATACTGTAAGTTTTACAGGAAAGTCCTGGCATCCATTCTGGCAACAAAACCGCTAACATACGCTTTTACATTATTTCATTCAAATTACTGTATATTTATCAGCTTGATATAATAATCGGTTACAATAACTCTAATTAAGTTATGCAACACGTAAAAAAAAAATTGTTGATAGGCCTACAAGTAGGGTGTTGTCGTTGTATTTGTTTGTATTTTCACTACAAATTGTTTGTTTTTTTCACAATCTCTAATTACTCGCCAACTATTATGTTTTTAAGTGGTTCGATTAAATTAATTTTTACGTTCTATTGTCATTTTTGCCGGTTTTTGTTGGCAGAATAAATGTCAAGAATTTCTAGTAAAATTTCAGTTTTTGACAGCGTATTTCTGTTTTGTTTGGACTTTTATTTTTACAATGACCTCTTTTAGGACTTGGAGATCGTATCGGGATGTTGAAGAAAACGGCAAAGATTACCATTACGATTTTTCATTCTTCCTTTCCTAAAAAAAAACAACGGCCCTGGTTTTTCACCCGCAACTTAAATTACTTGTACCGAGAAGCATTCATATACGTGCAACAAATTAGAGGTCAAATGTCATCACCTTTGTCTTGACTGAAAACCGCGATTAGAGTCAAAACTGGAGTTTTGTTGTCTATATTAGCTACTCTGCATTAATCAATTCACAGGCACATACTACGGTCTTGGATATAGGAGCAGACGAAAGGTTTGGTTGTCACACTAGTACACAACATTTTGCATGCTTAATTACATATTGAACTATCTTCGGTAGATAGCAAGCATTGGTTGCGTTGTACTTTTTGTTTCAACTGCGGAAACGAGACCTTTTTCCCACACTTATTACTAAATGGCTCTACATAAATTTTGCACCGCTAATAGTTATGTAAAAAATGGTTGACCATTTGTTGTACTCTATTGATACTATGTAGCCAAAAGAACTTTGAACAGACCTGCCTCTGGGTCCAAACAGTGCTATATGACGTTATATATCTCAACAAAATGACTGTAGGTGTTAATTGCATTACGGAAACAACGCTTGTAAATTAATTGTTCGCAGGCCGGATTTCAGCTTTTAATCTTCTTCTTATCGAGTCCAAACAATGTGGTTCTAAATGTCCGCACAGGTGAAATTTAATGGCTTATATAGGATCACATTCGAAAGGTTTTGTTGAAAGTACACAACATTTTCCATGCTCAACTATCTTCGGTAGATAGCAGGCATTGTTGCGTGTATAATTTTAATGGTTTCACCGGCAGAAACGAGACACCTTTTTCTACACTTCTCTTAATAAAAGTCTCCTACACATAATTTGCACTATCATGTAGTTATGTTAAAAATGGTTGAACTCCCATTTGTTTTACTCTATAATGAAACTATGTAGCCAAAAGAACTTTGAACACAGGTGACCCTGTTTCAAAACAGTGCTTATTGTGACATTATATATCTCATAAAATGACTGTAGGTGTTAATTGCATTCCGGAAAACACACGTGTAATTAATGTTCAGACGATTTTCAGAGATTCAGATGCGTGCTAACAAATTAGGGGTCAAATGTTCATTTACCTTTGGTCGTTGATGAAAACCGCGATTATAAGGATCAAAAGTGAAAGTTTTGTATGATCTGCTGCTGCATTTTCAATACACGGAATGTATATCACGACTTTATATAGGATAGACGAATGGTTACTGAATAAAGTCCTTATACACAACATCTTGCATGCGTAATTACCAATTGACCTATCTCGGTACATTAGCAGAATGGTGGCATTGTATTTTTTATCAACTGCAGAAAAGAGACCTTATTCAGAACTTATTTTATAAATTCTCTTTAACAAAACAGTATCCTCCTTAATATGTAATGAGGTTGTTACTTCGTTGTAGACCAGGGTGAATCACTGTTGCCCATTAAGTGGAATAAAATAGTTCTTTGACCACTTTTTATGGAATTGATTCATACAGTGTGAGTAAGTTATGATATTCTAGGGCCAGTGGCGGATTTAGAGTCAGCAGTGTCGACAGCTGCTGACAGGGCCCCTAAAATAGTGCTCTCAGGGCCCCCGATGGGACGCAACTTCGTAGCAAGAAAAGGCGATCTGTGTTGCTCTTGGCGCTAAAGGGGCCCACCTTAAGCTGCGACAGGGCCCTTTTCTAAATCCGCCCACTTGATCTAGGGTGGATATCGCCACACTACTATTGATCAGTCTCTGCGTAATATCATCGATTCTTAGTCCACAATAAGGGGAGGGGGTCTAGGTTTTTTAACCCGATTTCGATTACCATTTTCGTTGCCTGGACCAATAGGAATTAACATTTGTATAGTCCTATATGTAGCCCCTGTGGCATAGTTTTGAAAATGCACAAGCATATGTTAAGGGCTTGGTATAGGATAGGGACGAAAGGTTTGTTGAAACTAAACACAATATTTTGCATGCCAATTACAAAGTGAACATCTGCCGGTAGCTAGCAGCTGGTCTGCGTTGTACTTTTTGTTTCAACTGCGGAAAACGACACATTTTATCCTACACTTATCTTACTAAATGTCTCATACACTAAATTTTGCACCGGATAATGAGTTATGTAAAAATGGTTTGCCCATGTGTTTTACTATATAATGATTACTGTAGCCAAAAGAACTTTGAAAAGACCTGTTAAAAACAGTGATTCATGTGACATTATATATCTCATAAAAAGACTGTATGTGTTAATTGCATTACCGCTTGTAAATTAATTGTTCGCCAGACGATTTTCAGATTTTAATACAAATAATATTCAGATTCAGATGCGTGCTAACAAATTAGGGATCAAATGTCATTTAACCTTGGGGTCGTTTGACTGAAAACCGCGAGTATCAGGTCAAAACTGAAGTTTGTAATCTATATAATAATAATAATATTTGTGGATTTTTTAAACTGCGCGCATGTATCCACGTAAACGTGCTCAAGGCGCTGTGGCCGGCTGCCATAAAGCGCTCAGCACATCAAGAGAAACCCATAATACCGACAGATTTTTGCCAAGAAGCTCGATTTAGAAGCATAGGAAACCGGAGTAACCGGAGAAAAACCTGCCGGGAACGAGTATGGAATCGAGAAACCAAATTCACATAAAGCCACCGAGAACGAGTCCCTTCCGGGATCGACCGAGACCTCATTGGTGAAAAGGCGAGGGGAAGATAACGCTACGCCAACACGTTCCACCCCCTTTTGTATGATCTACTGCTGCATCTTCAATACCGAATGTATATTAACGACTCTATATAGGATCAGACGAATGGTTTTCTGACATAGTCCCTAATCTACACACATTTTCATGCTTATTACAAATTGACTATCTTTCGGGTACATAGCGCATTGTGTGGCAATTGTCATTTTTTTAAATCAACGGCAGAAACGATACCTTATCCAGCACTTGATTTTATTAAATTCTCTTAACAAACACGTAGCCTCCTTAATCATGTTAATGAGGTTGATACTTAGTTGTATAACCCAGGGTTGTATATCACTGTTGCCCATAAAGTTGGTGAGATAAATATTCTTTTACCATTTTTATGGAATGATTCTTACAGTGTGGAGTACTTTAATGATATCTAGTGGCGTGAACGTTTAAGATCAAGCATTGTCACATCTGCTGACAGGGCCCCCCCTAAAATATGTGCTTCTCAGGGCCCCTCGGACCGCACCTTAGTCGCACTAAAGTGCGATATTGTGTTGCTTCTTGGCGCTAAAGGGGCCCCACCTTAAGCGGCTGAGCAGGGCCCTTTTTCCTTAAATCCGTCCGCCACTGATCTAGGATGTGTATCGCCACACTACTTTATTGATCAGTCTCTTCCGTAATATCATCATGATCTAGTCCACAATTAAGGGGAGGGGGTCTAGGTTTTAACCGAATTTTCGATTACCATTTCGTGGCCTTTACCAATAGAAATATGCATGTTGTATATCCTATATTGTAGCCCATGTGGCATAGTTTGAAAATGCACAAGCATATGTTAAGGGCTTGGTATAGGATCAGAGAGGTTTGTTTGAAAACTCAACCAATATTTTGCATGCCTAATTACAAAGTGAACTATCTTCGGTAGATAGGCACATTGGTTTCGTTGTACTTTTTTGTTTCAACTGCAGAAACGACACATTTTATCCTACACTTATCTTACTAAATGTCTCCTACACTAAATTTGCCCGATAATGGAGTTATGTAAAATGGTTTGACCCCATTTGTTTTTACTCTATAATGTACTATGTAACCAAAAAACTTTGAAAAGACCTGTTTAAAAACAGTGCTTATGTGACATTATATATCTCATAAAAAGACTGTAGGTGTTAATTACATTACCGCTTGTAAATTAACTGTTCGCAGACGATTTTCAGCTTTTAATACAAAAATATTCAGATTCAGATGCGTGCTAACAAATTAGGATCAAGTCATTGACCTTTGGTCGTTTGACTGAAAACCGCGATTATAAGGTCAAACTGCAAGTTTGTATGATCTACTGCTGCATAAAAATCTCAATACACTGAATGTATATTAACACGACTTTATAAGGATCAGACGATGGTTTCTGAAATCGTCCTAATACACAACATTTTCATGCTTATTATACAATGACATCTTCGGTATAAAAACATAGCAGCATTGGTCGCATTGTATTTTTTTTATCAACTGCAGAAACGAGACCTTATTCCCGCACTTATTTTATTCAATTAAATTCTCTCAACAAAAACACTTATCCTCCTTAAATCATGTTAAGAGGTTGTATACTTAGTTGTATATACCCAGGGTTGTATATCACTGTGCACATAAAGGTTGGAATAAAATATTCTTTACCACTTTTTATGCAATGATTCTTACAATGTGAGTTATTATGATATCTAGGGTAAATATCGTCACACTACTTGATTGATCCATCTCTTTCCGAAAGAGAGTTCTAGGTTTTTATTAACCCGATTTCGATTACAATTTCGGAATTTTACCAATAGATTTATGCCATGTTGTATATTTGTACCCATATGTGGCATATTTTTGACCCGGATTTTTTGAAAATGGGCTCTTATATCTTGTTATTACATCATATACAATCATACTTTGGTAGTGAGGTGCTGGGTGTATAGTGCTCCGAAACACATGAATTGGATTTTTTATTATGTTTGCCATGGCAACCAGCAGCGACCATCAGGAAAATTTAATAATTCAAAATTGAAGCCAAATTAAAAAAAAACCGGCTTCATGGTTTTCATAGCCTTTGGATGCTTATATCGGTGCCAAATTTTCCATGTTGAACGATCTTTCGTTTTTTAGTTACGTCCGTTTCAGTTTCATTACAATCCCCCCTTTTCACGATTTGAGATATTGAGTGCGAAACGTATTCGAAAATAATAAAATTGCGAAATGAATAATTTCCGTCTAGATCTTGGAAATTTGTTCATCTTTTTTGAAATATTAATTAGCACATCTTTTTGAGTGCATTTTAGTGCAAATAGGGGATGATCTAATGGTTTAAATTATTTTTATATAACTGTCTTAAATATCCTTTTGAGTGAAGGAATAACGTAATACATAAGAAACGTTATCCGAGCCAAATTTCGACACTTATTTGATGCATACTTGAATTATATTTATTATTTTAATTTCGAAAAAAAAGCTGTAATATATGATCAGAATGATAAAAAAATGGCTTAAAAATCCCAGGTGAGCACTTTCTCATACAACTGTATACATAAAATTGAAACGGAATGTCCTTTTTACCTCAAAAAGCAATGCGCTGAAAACGGTCTGCACTTTTCTATCACCGCTATAATCTCATTAAGCTATATAAACTCACCACTTCTAACCATTTTACGAACTGTTCCTTCGGGCGAAGGACACAGTTCGTAAAGGGTTATTAAGGTGGGAGTCTTCTTTCCCTTCGGGGCTCAGGACAAAGGGGTATTTGAACAGCAGAATACAAAGGCTGACTCAAAGATCGAATATAATAGTTTGCGGTTAATAATGAAAAATACACGCAAAAACAGTGTTTAGAAACGTGGTGCAATATTAGTGTTTAGAGATTTGACATGTTTAATTCTTAAACACTTGGCATCAAAGTATAAACACCTAATGTCAAATCGGAAAGAGTCCATATGTACCCCATTTAGAATCTTTGACAGGACACAAATTATTTGTATTTATGGCCTCACACTAATAAAGACCCTCTAACCCTAAGGCCAAAAATAAAAGGAATTTGTTGCATGTAGAAACTTCGAAGAGGGGAGGAACTCTTGCCCGTCAAATCCCTAAACATGTTTAGATTTTAACATGTTTAGATATAAGGGTTAGATTATAAACAGGCATTTCAAAATGTTAGGAAACGTGGGGCAAAATACGGGTTAGAAAAGGGTTATTTTTAAAGCACTGTTTTTGCAGTTTTGTAGTGAAATAGAACTAAAGATAGTACCTAAATGCACAAGTCCAAAGTTTGAGACGAATCGCAGTTTTCGTTGGAGCGTAAAAATTTTATGTATGTATTAAGTCCCATACCCGCACCCTCCATCGACCCCCCACCCACCACCCCCACCACCACACCAAACCCCCCCCCCCCCCCCCCCCCCCCCCCCCCCCCCCCCCCCCCCCCCTCCGGCTAAGCCCTGGGAAACACCACTCCGATGTAACTATACATATCTCAACGCATCGAAATACCATCAATGCAGGTGTACAACAAGGTTCTATCCTCGGTCCCCTTATATTCGTCATTTTATCGATAACATTAACACACCGCTCCAAACACTCCTATTGTTATGCTGATGATATGCCCGTCGTGCCCTCGTGATTTATAGGGGATTTAGAAGGACGGTTCTTGATCGAAAACTCCAGTTTTTTCGACCGATTTATATAATAAACGACTTTTTTCGATCGGAAAAAAACCACGATTTTCGACATCAAAAACCCATGCAGTTTTAACCTTATGGTGGAAAAAAAAAAAAAAAACCGGGTTTTTCGCCAAAAAAAACGGTTCTCGATCGAAAAAACCAGTTGTTCGGCAAAACACTCGTTTTGTCGAATCGAAAAAAAAAAACACAAAAATCTCGATTGAAAATCCTGGTTTTTCAATCAAGAAAAAAAAAAAAAAAAAACTGGATTCTCGATAAAAACAAATATCGTGGGGTGTTTTTGGTCGAAACACCTATTTTGGATGCAGACGTTTATAATTCTAACGTTAAAAGGAACATAGACCTAACTATTTTCTTAAGTAAAACCACCAGAAAGCCCTTGCTATGTTTCCATGGGTACGAAGTCTTCTATCAGCAAGAGAGGACAGTCCGGCAGGTAATCTTTACCATTCAGCGTATGTGTTATATTGAACAATAAAGCCCAATCCAATTGGAAATGATTACGTTAAATATGTACCAACAATGAAACCACAAGTAATATCATTAAAATGAGTATAGACAGGTAAAAAACAAAAGAAAAAAGTATTCGTTTAAAAACAGTCGCAGCTACAGGCTAATTAACTGGACGTGGAGCTTGAAAGAATATCTTTCTAATATATATAAATATATTCTTCTTTTTTAATGTGAAATTTATATATTAACATAGGCAAAACCAACGGCACGGGCTCATTGTTGGCATCCTATAACATTATTTTTTTTACTTTGATTCAAGAATATTGACAAATGGCTCTGGAATTCACCTTTGACCCGTAGAAATGCCATTACAATTGTGTGACACCACAGCTTTTATATTTTGAATACAGTCCTGCTTGCGACATACATCCGTACGCTGTGGCATTCAACCTGACGGACTTTTAAGTTTGTCTCGT
The DNA here is from genome assembly GCA_023653785.1 of Ophioderma brevispina. Taxonomy (NCBI): domain Eukaryota; kingdom Metazoa; phylum Echinodermata; class Ophiuroidea; order Amphilepidida; family Ophiodermatidae; genus Ophioderma; species Ophioderma brevispina. The sequence continues at coordinate 136,832 of JAMKCH010001544.1, forward strand.
TCCTATCTCATTTGATTCCAAGAAGATGTTACGATCATGGCAGGTGTCCTTAATGCGATTATACTTTAAATAATCCCTCCCTAAACAATGGCAGACGGTGTTTCTACACTATTTCATATAGTGTGTTTCTTTTGTTGGTATACTGGCCACTATTTTTTCGTGTGGGCACTACAAAGAAAAAAAGACACAATAGATAACGATGAAAGGAAATAGGGCTAGACGTATATCAAAAGATAAACTACTGGGGTACTGTCAGCTAAAGGACCATGCTGGTTCGGTTTTACAAACCTTTCTCGAGTTCGCTCTTCCATCCCCATCTCCCTCACGGAGTAAGTAAACCCGAGTCTTTAACAAAGACAGCCTATATGGAAACTATACAGGCCAGGGACGTTCTGATATAGTGGACGCACATGCACCTTTATCACATGCATCGGTTTTATCTTACGTGGAATACTTTTTGGCTAGCGTCGCTAAAGTATCCGACATCCAATATTTGACATGAGATATACGGAGTATAAACCTGAACATAATAATTCGTTTGTTAAACATAAATTTGAAATCATTGGCCACGCATTTTTCTTTATGTCGGAAATGTCATATTAGCTAATTCCTTCACTAACCCCTTCAAGATTTGTTGCAAACACTTACGTCACACATGCCAGTAAGTAACATGACAGCAGCCTGTCACATTATAATGTTAAATAGCTAATTGGTGTCAGTAGGCCTATATAACACGATATGAGCATATAACACCCCCCCCCCGCCGGGGGGGGGGGCAACTCCCATCTTGGGAAGCCACGCGTATCTAAGGCCTGTTTTAATTTTAAACCCCTTTTTCAGCATCGTGTCACAAGGACCCATATTTTTTAATTTGCAACAACCAAAGCATCCCAATATTTTGTGAAATTTTACCACTGTCACCCAAAGAACCCTATTGTTGGGAGAATATTTTGAAAATTTTCCACCCAACGACCGTGATTTTTAGAAAAATTTTGCAAAAAATATCACCCAAAGACCCCATTTTTTCCCCTGAAAATTTTGCAAAATTTGTAACTCTGAATGACCCCTATTTTGGGGGCAATTTGGCTGTCTCTCACTCAAAGACCCCTATTTTTCACTCTTCTGTCACCGAATGCCCCTAGGTTTGGAAGTGCGAGCCTTACACCCATATCCATTTCATAGGTGAGTGCCCCCCACCCATAACACTGTTCCATGGACAACATCAACAGGTTCAAGAATAAAATAACACGTATCTTAGTCTTGCTTATAGGCCTATAGGAAATTATTAAGTGCTCGAGGGGACTGAGTGAGCTATCTTAGCCTTGTTTAAGAGTAAGAAGCCTGCCTCATTTCCCCTCATTTGCAATCTTCACACTAACTTTAACACCCGTCAAATTATAACACCGATATAATGATGCATACTGCTCTCTCAGTATTATACCACAGCAGCCCAAGCGATATAACACTCTAGTTATTTGGTCCTCACAACAAGAAGTTGTAATACTGGTTGGTTGGTCGAGTGAGAGGGCGGGTGGGCGGGCAGAAGGATAATTTCATTAATCCACTTCACCACCTGAAACCTAATGTCCAATGAACTTCGAACTTGGTATAGGGTGATATAGAGCAGGACGGGGTCGGGTGATAGAGCACGGTGAGGCCGATGCTGATACTTTCTGGCATGTTATGAATATTGTTATGATGTCTCGTAGACGTCAAAGGTCAGAAATACCTTTCAAACACAAATGAATGAGCCTTGTGCACAAGTGATCTGAAATTTATATAATATAACAGATTTAATGATTTGAATCAGATCTATTTGGTTCAAGAATTTGGTATGTCCCTCAAATATATCCACTAATGTCCACAAGAAGCGTTGCAGTTCAACGAAGATATGACCTCACAGCGAAGACTCCAAAATGACAGCATGCAAAAGTCACACTCAAAAATCCTTGGGTAATATTCCATGGGAATCTTCTCAGTCCTGAAGATAACTTTTGTCCAGCAGTTCAAGATGACAAGGTTAATAAGTCCCTCGACGACATTAATATTCCACAGTATATCAGTCCAAGATAATCACCACGAATTCTATCTGTCCACAATTTGGAATCTATTTAATTCCAGCACTTTCGGCTTCAAAGAAAACGACAGTAGAATAATTGTTTCTCACTGGAATTGAAATATCATACCCTGGCACTATGTAATCAAAATCTCCTACCATTATTTAGACTAAAATATTTTATAACCATACTGGATACTCATGATTACAACTGCGGCTGGCCCCGAGACTTTATTCAAATGCCATTATATATTGAACTTCACAAAGTTTTGTCGTAAAGTCTTAAAATAGATATTCCACATCAATCAGCATCATGCATACATTACCTAGCACGAGCTGACACAATTGAGTCACATAAATTCCATCACACCGAATTACATTTATTTATTTATTTATTTATTACACTTCATCACTGGTACACACACAGCTAAAAGAAAATTCAAAATATTGCATCAAGATTATCAGAATAAAAATATAACGTTTTAGAATTGCAACCAAAAGAATTCCAGTGAAAAGGTTGGACAAACAGGTGCTTCAATCACCTCTAGGACCATCCCACCTCCAGGAATTTTGAAAGCCACAAGTGAAACCCCAAATTACATAGGCCTTCAATTTGTACTGTGCCGACTAAGCCCCCAATTACACATGTTTTGATGATCAAAACTTTTGAGGCAAATCTGATCTAAAAGTCATACCTGAGATTTAAAATATCAAAGAACCATGTTTGTGCTGGTTCAAAGGGGAGCTGGGTTCCTAAAGAAACAATACGATTGAAAAAGGTTGCCTATGTGCCTCATTCCGCAAAACTGAGGCTTTAACCTAACTGGATCAGAAGATGATCTTGTGGTGGGATGGTCCCCTCTGCTGCTGCCGCTGAATTCGACAAACTTGTTGATATCGAGGTCATAATGACCACTTTAACATCTAAAGAGAAATAACAAATCAGACTTGTCTCTCCTGAGGGTGAGTGGAAGGAGATGAAGGCTCGAAGTCTCTCTTTATAGAGTACCCTTATCAGGAAATGCATAATGAATTTGGTAGCTCGCCTTTGGACACCTTCAAAAGCTGAATGTTTTGTTTTGATGTACACTCCAAAGTCAGCTAACCATGATCAATGGTCACTCTGACAGGGATCTATCAGGGCAAAGTCACCTCGATCAGTGGACATTGAAACCTCACAGTGCGCATATCATACCCAATTTCTTGATTTCAATTTTTCTCAAACCACTTCTGTTGAGGTGACAATTCCCATTGAGTTTTTCGAAAACATCAACACCCAAATCTTTGATAGTATCAATTGCACTCAAAGGGGTACCCTCATTTAAAATGATTTGATTGATATTAGCGTCTCGTCATGGTCAGGACCGGGCACCTTGTGATGGATTAAATTTAAGCTCCCAGGACTTGCTCCAATTAAACAAGGAATTAAGATCTTCTTGGAGACGATGGCATGGGGATCTATTTTTTGCTGTTTAAAAACACTTGGCATCATCAGCAAATATGCCTATCTTTTGGCACTCATGGGCAACGCGGCCCGTCATGTAATGATAAAACGAAAATAAGGGATCTAAAATAGAGCCTTGCGGCACACCTGAACCAACAGGAAGCCAGTCTGAATAGATACCATCAACAACAATCTCAATCACAACCATCAACAACATCACAACCAACCATCACAAACAACCATCAACAACATCATTCACATTTATGGGGGAATCCCCAGAGCAGCATGTGTTGATCTCAAAGCCTAAACACGTTGAACTCAGTTTCTAATTTGAGCATGTCTTGGGGAATTTCCCTTCCCTCTATGTGCAATCTATCTACCCAGGTGCACCTTAGCACAAACAACCCCAGTAAATCCCCGCTCTCTTTCCATCACAAACAAGTACTATCTCCCTGAGACTCCCTTCTCAAATAAAATTGAGAAAAGAATATTTTAATCAACATTTAGTCATATTAACAATATTAAAGACCCTCCTTTGCAAAAAATCAATAAATGTGATTAATCCACTCCAACCCCCTACCCAACCCGAATTAAAAGTATGATAGCCGCCCCAGCAAGGGTCAACAACATCTCTCCACACAAAGAAGCTGGACACAGTAAACTCTCAACGAGACCTTGAGAACCTTACTGGCTGCCTCCGTCCACTCCATCCAGTTTCTGCCATGCTTTCAGGCATTGCACCTGCAGTGCTTTCGGAGAGACACCACACGCACAAACGAATAATGCGTCTGTGCTGAACAACTAGCACCCTGCTGCATAACGCTGTCATAGAATCACACCAGCTCTGCAGACGGAGACTGTGCTCTTGTCGACTTTTCTGTCGACACGCTGCTAAACTCTCCAGCTCCCCATTCAACCTCTTACAGACATGGAATACTGTCTGGCTGGATACTTCAAGACCAGACCAACTCACTATTACACCTATGACAGAACTACCACCTGGTAGCAATCTTCCACGCAAGGAATGGGTCACCTTTAACCGGATTCGCACAGGAGTCGGTCGCTTCAACAGCAACATGCACCGATGGGGGGCTGCGACCATCTCCAGCCTGCCAATGTGGTTCTCCATCACAGACTGCGGATCACATTCTCAATGAGTGCCCTACCTTTCGTCAACCGGTGGACATAGACTTCTCAAACCCCAACCAATCAACAGTGAGCTGGCTCCGCCGTCTACAACATATTTAGCTGCTGTCTCATACGCAAGAAGATGAAAGCACTTTCAGAGATTTGGTAAGAGCGAGGAGGGTGCCCTCAATTATTACAATAGGTGAGATTTTTGGATGTACTTATTGCCGACCGCCTAATTACAGAATAACTAAAAGGAATAAGCCAGATTATGAAACTGGAGCGATTTCAGCTTTAGGACTAATTGTATACTTCTCTGCAAAGTTAATATTAAAGGTTGTGTGTTTTCCTGAGGATGGCACTCTCAATTTTTTTTAACAAATCATGTTTTATGGCTATAAATAATGCTTGTCCACATTTGAGAACTAGCTAAACTCAATCGATCTCCTTCATGGAGCAAGTTACAACTTTGTAACAAAATACCGTCGTGGCAGGAGATATAGTCCTCCGGGCTCACAGTCCGACTACAACGGTGAAGAATAGGGCACTCGATTCAGTTGACTCTTCACGCAACATCTGTTTCACGCTTTATTCCGTTGTCGCCTATGGAGCACGGACTATGGCCCCCTGCCGGACCATATCTCCTTTCACACCCGATCCGTAAGTTTTGTTATACACATTTTGTTATAGTACACATGTTTTCTACAAGAAAACGAAAATTCTGATTCATTTCAAACCTTGGAATTGAGCATTTTTGGTGAATCTCTTTAGTTCTAGTTGACTCTTTTTAATACATATGCCAAAAAATAATATACTTCGAAAATTAATGCATAATGAGACTAAAAAACGTGTTTTCATGATCACCTTAAGGATACTTGTTGCTCCGGTTACTTATGGCTGTCAGAAGCTACAGTATCATATTTTAATTTAGAAAGTTTAAGACGAACGTGGGCATATATTTATTTGAAATATCTGTACTCAATAAGGGCATCGGAAACTCCTGCATTTCCGCCATATTATATAAACACCGTCTAGTCTTCATCACTGGACGGATACGGCTGTCACGGGAGAATGGAAAGCAAAATATCAATTTTTATTTTTGACAACAAGCCACCATTTCCAACTCATGATGTAATATTACCAGCAGCTTCAACCGACTTTGCTGAGATTGGATCAAAGACTGCATGGTGACGTCAATGGATTATGGTATTCGCTGACCCCCCCCCAATATTTGATCGCAACCTGGAAACCCCAAATGCACATTTTTCGTGAAAACACAGTGAATAATTGATGGAAATGTGCATCGAAACCTCATGCAGAAACTACTGAAAGACTCTAGATTTAACTATTTCACACCGAAAAAACATCGCTTTTAATACTTTGCCACCGAATGACCCTCTTTTTTAGGTTCCGGTAGGCACTAGTAGGCCTACGTCAAATGTATATAAGTGCCTCCCCCCACCCACCCTCCAACTTCCCAGAGTCCAATGAGAGTTCGTCAAATAACAAAATCCATTTCATGTATTGCAGCTTTTTTCCCACTACTTTGAAAGGTAAATATTTTCGCACCTATTACAGAAAAAGAAATTCTTGACATCACCATGTACAGATTAGGAGCGCCATTGATGACATTGACCAGTGTTGTGCAGCAAGTGACTCTCTTCATACTTTTTATATTTCTGAGCCCAATGCTCACATCTGAACCCTTCCTCTTTCCTGTGGTGCTTCGTCTTTTCTTGAGCTCGTTCTAATTTTTATCAAGAAAGATCTTGTCTAACATAACTGTCGCCCGTTTCACTTGATACCTTGCTTTTGTAATCCTTCAGCATTTGATCTACATACACCAGGATCTATGCGACGTCGTCCTCAATCGCGCCACCATCAAACAAGATGCAAGGAAAATCGCTCCATTATCTGCTTTTTGACGTACTATGACAAAATATCATACTCTTTCTTACAATCATCACTTTTTGATAACTGTCTTGGTATCTCTACGGCTCCAACTCTTCTGATGCCACTGTGACCCCTGACATGTCATTCTCATTTTAAAAAAAAAAACTTTATACACATGGTATCCATGGTTGAACTTACTCACTCCTCTCTCACCTGTAAACGATCTAGACCAGAAAAACAGTTCACGCAGCCCTACAACAACCCGCACTCTTCTGATCTTCTACCAGAATGAAGTGTACCTCAAGGTTCTATTGGTGGTCCCTTTCTCTTTTTCTTTATATATAGGGCCTATATAAAAACCTTCCAAATGCTCATATCATTGAACACAGAAATTGTAATGAATTATGTTCATTCAAAACCCTAAACCCTCTTTCGCAATGAAACCTGGCCGGTGTTTCTAGAATATAGTTTACGCGCTCAGGTAGTCATTTTTTACGGAATAAAGCTTATGCCACTCCAACACTCTAAACCCTCTTGACTGAATAAGAATAAAAAAACACGTTATTTTTGCAGTTATAACGGGTCGTGCTGACACTAGACTCCTGTAATTTGTGTTACCTGTCTGGTTTTGTTTTTTTCTTTCTTTTAATTGGCTTCATTTACCTAATGCCCCTTGCTGGTTCTGTCTTCGTATCCGTATCGTTTTGTCTTGGTTTTATTCATCCTGTTTTTACAAACTTTTATGGATCTCATAGGATAAGCTGAAAGCGACTGGTTCTGCTCCAGAAAGAGTTAAAAGAAACGACTAAGCTTAAAGTTCTTTTAGACCTACTCCAATATAAGATGTTGTAGATTACATTTGACAGTTTTGTGTAATTTACCAAATATACCGTTATTATATTCAAATAAGTTTGAAATAAATTTTCGTGCACTTTACCTGACAAAGATTTAGATTCAAATATCTTAAAGTTCCAAAATTTTTTTTTTTTTTTTTTTTTTTTTTTTTTTTTTTTTTTTTTTTCCAAATTTTGATCTGTCCTGTTGTTCTAATCACATAACAAAAAAAATATTGTTACCGTTGTGCGTAAAATCGAAAAATTAAAAACTTGCAGCTGTCCTTTATATTATATTTGTTTTTGTCGAATAGCGCTACCAATTGACAACAAACTATGACATGATCGCCACTTCTGGTCAAAGGGGGTTTGTGCACATGAAAGCGTCCAGTGTTTTCAAATGAGAAATCCTAATTAGCAACGACTAAATTAAATGAGTCCAAAGTACGTAACTTCTAAGATCACACGTCATTATGGTGACTCAGTTGTGATTTTGTAGCCTTTTGTAACATGTACAACTTTATACCTTAAATTGACCACATCAAAAAGAAAAATGAGCAAAGGGCATATACAAGCATGAAACCACACACACCTTGAATCTTTACGCCCAGCTTTTACGTCTTCAACTCGTCAATCTCATTTCAATATCAGTGACTATCCTCAGTCATTTTTTCGAAGATGCACGCTGTACGTTCTCTACGTGGCACGACGACTATTATATACATGGAATACGTTGGGGAAACAACGAGTAATCTGTCAAAGAATTGTAACAAATACTGTGGTTTTACGTGATTAGAAAAAAAAACTTTATATACGATTAAAGATCAAGAACCATTTAAAAACGATAATTCACTAACTTACAAGCAAATATTGTAAATTCATTGTCATCAATCATCATCAGTCATCGTCAATCTACAATTTGGCACATTTTGCAAGTGTAAAGAAAGATACACAATAATTTCAGAGTGAAAAATCTTACCTAAATAGCAATGCAGGCGACGATTGGCCTACAATAACTTTGTTAACACAATTAGAAACTCAAACAACGAATGTGTACCACCAGAGAACTTTTCTGGTACCACTGTGGAAACGTAGTAGAGCAGAAGCAGAATAGGGGCCTTATTCCCACTACAGAAAAGATTTAACACCATTGGTAATATATACCGGTCAAAATTAAGCCCCCCCCCCCGACAAAGGTACATTTTTTCTGGAAAGGTTAGGCCCTTTAACCTGTTACAAAAATGTACACTGGGTCATTCCATGCCAAATCAACAAATCGAGTACACCATCACCTCATGGATTTCTTTCCTTTTTGGTGTATTGAAAGGTATTCATGAGAAACTAAAATCCTGAAAATTTGAGCTCTGTACCTCTTTTCGTTTTCACGCTACAGCAATTTTAAATTTGAGGGGGGGGGGTCACCTCAAAAATATGTACCGGTGTGAAATTCAATATTCAGAGGGCCATAAGTAAAGAACTACACCCCTCAGATCCTTCAAACTTGGCATTCTGGATAACTTTTTGCTGCAGATTGCAAATATGTGAACAGAAAGAATGCACCTTGCCACAATTTAAAATAACACGGGGTCAAAAATGGCCCAAAAAACACTCGGACCATACTTTGGGGGCCCATAAGTCAAAAGGTAAAAGTGGTGTAACTTCCAAATTTGGGCTGGTGAAAGCTTATCTTGAATACTACCCTTGTGTACAATCTTATACTTATATCAGCTTTATTGGACGAGATATAGCTGTCGCAAAAAGTCCAAATTAACCTTGACTTGACCCCCCTAAAAATCAATGTCAGACATTTTGCACCAAATTCTGCTTGAAATATGGTTAAGAGGGGCCCCTGCTGAAGTTGTGTGCAAAGTTTCAACATGGTGTCTAACTGCCATATGTAGGTAAACAGGCTTCAAAGAATCTAAACTTTCAACTAATATCAGACAAAGTTCTCATTGAAATGTACACAGAAAATGCTGCAATGTTACACATTTGATGTGCAAAAAATAAATCACACAAAAGTTAACCTTATCCCTGAAATGACGTTATTTATTAAATTTGATGACGAATTAAAAATGACACTTTCGTGTATTGGGATGGGATTTTACAATAGAGAAAATCCCGGAGAGAAGTACCGACATGTCTAGTACAACACAGGAATACCACAGATGCTTGATTTCGGTGCCAATGGATAGCTATCATTATCTGCTTTCCATTGCTACCAAAAATAAGTACCAACATGCCTAGAATTACGTCAGAATAACGTTATAAAGTTCACATGTCAGCAAAACTGTCAATTTTAATACTACACAGTGTAGAATTCTACACTGTGTATGGAAATTGACAGTTTTGCTGACATGTGAACTTTATAACGTCAATCTGACGTAATTCTAGGCATGTTGGTACTCATTTTGGGAGCAATGGAAAGTTGCACATTTAATGTGCAAAAAAAATAACACACCAGTTAATCTTCTCCCTGAAATGACGTGATTTAATTTTGATGACGAATTAAAAATGACACTTTCTTGCAATGGGATTTTACAAGAGAAAATCCCAGAGAGAAGTACCAACATGTCTAGTAGAACACAGGAATACCACAGACACTTGATTTTGGTGCCAATGGATAGCTATCGTTATGTGCCCGGTAATTATGTGATAGGAAGAAAACGACCGATTTCAAACCTATCCCCCTCAAACTACGGTGAAGTGTTTCTTTTTTTCTTGGTGGGAAGGGTGTGGGTATTGGGGATTGATATGAAACCAAAAGAAACAAAATTTATGGATTTTTTTCACTATGAATAATTGAAGCCAAAAACTCCGTTAATTTTGTGATAGGAAGAAAACGACTGATTTCAAACCTAACTCCCCTTAAGCTTCGGTGAAGTGTTTCTTTTTTTCTTGGTGGGAAGAGTGTGGGTACTGGGGATTGATATGAAACCACAAGAAACAAATTTATTGATTTTTTTCACTATGAATAATTGAAACAAATTTTGTGATAGGAAGAAAACGACTCATTTCAAAACACCTAATTACATATATTTAAGTAAGTGAAGTTTTTTTCTTTTTTCTGGGTGGGAGGAATGTGGGTACTGGGAGGGAATTGATATGAACCAAAAGAAATAAAATTTATGGAGTTTTTGTTATATGAATAAGTGGAAACATAAAACTCTGTAATAATGTAGATAGGAAGAAAGTTACTGATTTCAAACCTTAATATCTGACCTTAGCTACGGTGAAGTGTTCTATTTTTCATTGGTTGTTGTAAGAGTGGGGTACATGGGGATATATATGAAATAATAGAAACAAAATGTATGGATTTTTTTCATATTGAATAATTGAGGCCAATGGTTGTTTGTATGGGGATTGATATGAAACCAAAGACCACAAATTTATGGAATTTTTTCATTATGAATAACTGAACAAAAACTCTGTTAATTAGTGATAGGAAGGAAAAAAAAATAATTTCAAAACCTTAAGTATCTCACTAAACCTAAGGTTGAATCTAGTGTTTCTTTTTTTCTTGGGGGGAAGAAGAATATGGGGACTGGGGATTGATAGTGAAACCAAAAGAAACAACATTTATGGATTTTTTTCACTATGAATAATTGAAACAAAAATCTCCGTAAATTATGTGATAGAATTATTTGTGGGAAGTGTGTGGGTACTGGGGATTGATTTTAATCCAAATGCAAAAATGTTTATGGATATTTGTTTTTATTATGATAATTGAAACCCAAAACTCCCTTAATTTTGTTAATGATGAAGAAAAACGAATGATTTCAAACCTTATTATCTGACTTAAGGTACGGTGAAGTGTTTCTATTTTTCTTGGTGGGAAGAGTGTGGGTACTGTGGATATATATGAAACCAAAAGAAACAAAATTTATGGATTTTTTTCACTATGAATAATTCAAACCAACAACTCTGTTAATTATGTGATTGGAAGAAAACGACTGATTTCAAACCTAATTATCTCACTTAAACTACAGTGAAGTGTTTCTTTTTTTTCTTGGTTGGAAGAATATGGGGACTGGGGATTGATATGAAATAAAAAGAAACAAAATTTATGGATTTTTTTCACTATGAATAATTGAAACAAAAATCTCCGTAAATTATGTGATAGGAAAAAAAGACTGATTTCAAACCTAATTATCTCACTTAAGCTACAGTGAAGTGTTTCTTTTTTTTCTTGGTTGGAAGAATATGGGGACTGGGGATTGATATGAAATAAAAAGAAACAAAATTTATGGATTTTTTTCACTATGAATAATTGAAACAAAAATCTCCGTAAATTATGTGATAGGAAAAAAAAGACTGATTTCAAACCTAATTATCTCACTTAAGCTACAGTGAAGTGTTTCTTTTTTTTTCTTGGTTGGAAGAATGTGGGGACTGGCGATTGTTATGAAATCAAAAGAAACAAAATTTATGGATTTTTTTCACTATGAATAATTGAAACAAAAATCTCCGTAAATTATTGTGATAGAATTATTTGTAGGAAGAGTGTGGGTACTGGGGATTGATTTGAAGCCAAATGCAAAAATGTTTATGGATTTGTTTTTATTATGAGTAATTGAAACCAAAAACTCCCTTAATTTTGTAATATTGAAGAAAACGACTGATTTCAAACCTTAAGGTACGGTGAAGTGTTTCTATTTTTCTTGGTGGGAAGAGTGTGGGTACTGTGGATATATATGAAACCAAAAGAAACAAAATTTATGGATTTTTTTCACTATGAATAATTCAAACCAACAACTATTATTAATTATCTGTTAGGAAGCAAACGACTGATTTGAAACTTAATTATCTGACTTAGGCTACGGTGAAGTATTTCTTTTCTTCTTGCTGGGAAGAGTGTTTGTACTAGGGATTGATATGAAACCAAAAGAAGCAAAATTTATGGATTTTTTTTCACTATGAATAATTGAAACAAAAAACTCCGTTAATTATGTGATAGGAAGAAAACGACTGATTTGAAACTTAATTATCTGACTTAAGCTACGATGAAGTGTTTCTTTTTTTTTCTTGGTGGGAGGAATGTGGCTACTGTGGATTGATACGAAACCAAAAGAAACAAAATTTATGGATTTTTTTTCACTATGAATAATTGAAACAAGAAACACCGTTAAATATGCATGTGATAGGAAGAAAACGACTGATTTCAAACCTAATTATCTAACTTAAGCTACGGTGAAATGTTTCATTTTTCTTTGGGGGAAGAATGTGGGTTATGTGGATTGATATGAAACCAAAAGAAACAAAATTTATGGATTTTTTTTTTTCACTATGAATAATTGAAACAAAAAACTCCGTAAATTATGTGATAGGAAGAAAAAGACTGATTTCAAACCTAATTATCTCACTTAAGCTACAGTGAAGTGTTTCTTTTTTTCTTGGTGGGAAGAATGTGGGGCCTGATATGAAATCAAAACAAACAAAATTTATGGATTTTTTTCACTATGAATGAGTAATTGAAAAAAAAAATCCATTTATTATGTGATAGGAAGAAAACGACTGATTTCAAACCTAATTATCTCACTTAAGCTACGATGAAGTGTTTCCTTTTTTCTTGGCGGGAAGAGTGTGGGTACTGGGGATTGATATGAAACCTTATTTTTTTTCTTGGAGGGAAGAGTGTGGGTACTGGGGATTGATATGAAACCAACAGAAACACAATTTATGGATTTTGTTTTCACTATGAATAATTGAAACAAACAAATCCATTTATTATGTGATAGGAAGAAAACGACTGATTTCAAACCTAATTATCTCACTTAAGCTACGATGAAGTGTTTCTTTGTTTCTTGCTAGGAAGAGTGTGGGTGCTGGGGATTGATTTGAAACCAAAAGAAACACAATTTATGGATTTTTTTTACTATTAATAACTGAAACAAAAAACTCCGTTAATTATGTGATTGGAAGAAAACGACTGATTTCAAACCTAATTATCTGACTTAAGCTACCATGAAGTGTTTCTT